>JARYGA010034810.1:0-33525 GCA_030545235.1 Helianthus tuberosus | reverse complement strand
TGGAGAGAGAGTTTGACCATTTTGTATATCCAATGTAACATTGCATTGCAGATTTGTTGAATTCTGTTGTCGAGAACTTGGTGTTGAAAAATTAGGATCAAAACTTGAATATGATGACGAATATCCACCACTCTGAGTTGTAGTGCTAACATTTGTTCCAGAAGAACCGTCAGCACTGAAAGCAGTCTTAATCTTCGGACTCGGAGTAGTCTCAAATTTGCTTCCTCTGTAGTATAAACTAACATCTTGTTGAGCATTTGGATTATTCATGATAGCAGTTTTCTGAACATCCAATTCATGTTCTTCAATCTCCTGAATGAACTTAGCCAAATTCATACTTTCAGATTTTCTCATATGTTTTAAGATCAACAAATATGTTCCCCACTTATGCTGTGGTAGCGCATCAGCTAGCTTATCAACCCATTCATCATCTTCTTTCTTGATTTCCAACCTTCTCATTTCCTGGACAAGATAACAATATCTATCGATAGTCATTTTTGTTGATTCACCTTCAAACGCTACAAACATATCAAATGATTTCTTTAGTAAAGCACCTTTATTTTTTATCATATCAGCACTTCCTTTAAACTTTTGAATCAATGCCAACCAAATTGATCTAGCAGTGTCCTCATGTTGAAGCAAAACAAAGATATCTTCTTTTACTGCTTGTTGGAGAATGCTAATCATCATTTTCTCACTTATGTATTTTAATTTTTCACCCTCTGAATAGTCACTTAAAGCTTTTTCATTCCCACGTTCATCTTTTGGTTTAACGTAATCTACATCTAACGATCACCATGCATCAAACTTATAGGCTTGCACCTAGTTTTCAAAACGATTTTGCCATCCTTTAAAATCTTCAATGTACATAAGCTTTGGCGGTTTTTGGTAAGTTCCTGTCTCATTCTCACTATAAACAGTTTCAGCAATTGTAGCTGGAGTAACTGGAGTAGCAAACGCATTGTAAAATTCTTCTTCCATGTTTCGGTATCTAAAATTCACACAACACAAAGTTCAAACGAAATGAAGATCCACACGAAATGGTTTTGGTATGAAATGGCCTTTTCAAGCGAAATGGATCTGATGCGAAATGTCGTTGGTGCAAAATGACTTTTGGTGCGAAATGGAGATTTGGTGCGAAATGAAGCTTTGGGTCAATTCGTACGAAATGGAAATCTAATGAACCATTTCGTACGAAATGGAAGTTCTTTTTCAAGCGAAATGACACTTTTTCAAACGGAATGGCAATTTCAAGCGAAATGAAAGTCAATTTCGTGCGAAATCATGCTGATGTCATCCAATCGGTCGGGTTTTTATCAAATTGATCATGTTTTAGGTCGATTTTAAGTCTGATTCTTTCAAGGATTGATTAAAACTATGTTTCGCACGTTATATGTGAAAATCAGTCCATTTTAACCGTAAAATCTTGTTAATTTTGAAAAAGAAGGTGTAGAAGCCAGAATTTTGGTGAAATCGAGCTGATTTAGTAAGAACTCTTCCTCCTGAGCTTTGATACCACTTGTAGGATCGTTTGCACGACCAAAACGAGTCGTTCAGAAGAGTTCTCGTCAATACGAGAGGCGGAAACAAACGTATCAACTTTGAATCAACTTGATTTACACACATAATCACTTTAATTGTCTTGTTATATTGATTTGAAAGCGTTACAGATCAAATGACACTTCAGCAGCACTTCGGCTCTGGAATCCGGAACTGTTACAAAATGATTTGAAAACTCAGCTATATATAGGTGTTGCATTTCACACGGAATGGACATCAACCATTTCGTACGAAATGGTCAAGGTTCATTTCGTACGAAATGGCCTAGCCATTTCGTGCGAAATAGACTTTCATCACCCAACTCCTATTTTCTTGTAAACTGAGCTCCATTCTATCCTATCTTAGACACAAGACTCGATACAAGACGAAGTCGACAGACATATGCACCAACAATTTTACATGTTTTGATTTCGAGACATTTAAAACAGATTCTTTTCCTCGAAACAATGATCTCGAGTGGTCCTTTATGACTCGAAACCGGCTGTAAGTTTATTAAGTTTTTCAAAATTCCGTTTTCCAGATTTCAATCCCAGAATTAAGGATACGAAAACAGAACCGATTAATCAACATATGCTCTGATACCACATGTTGAATCAGTTTTGTTTAAACATAATGGAAAACATGTAAACATACCTGTTACAGCAGACAATGTAGTGGAGAATCCAGTGAGAAAAGAAGCCATAGAGTTCGACATCTTTGTCAAGGTGATCTGGTTCCTCCTTAGGGTGCAAACTGATGATGGTGATAGTGAAACCGAAAAGGGAATTCGGTTATGGAGAGGAGGTCGATATTGATGTTATGATTATTAGGTTATGTGTCTAACCTTAGAACCTCTACATACGTCTCCTTATATAAGCACCCAAGAGGAAACCTAATTAGTTAATGAGGGTAATATGGTCCATCAACAATTACCAACTAATTACATAATAGGTTATTATATATTTTGATCTATATTATGTAAATGATTATAATGGCTACTAGATTAAATATTAAAACATAATATATTTAATCTTGCAAGGGTGTGTGTTGTTTGTAAATCGTTGAAAATTCAAAGTTTAGTTAAATCGTTTAAACATTTGGAAATCATAAGGGACAGGTCATCCTATCGGATGGTCATCCGAATGGATGGCCATTCGAGCGGGATGAACTGTAGTTTGACGGAGACGGCGTGATGATGTGTCAAACAACGGAAACACACCAAGTCCAACTCATTCGGTCGAATGGTCTCAGCCCATTCTATCAGACTTACTGTTCTTGATGAAGATTCATGTTCGACCCGTTAATCGGTCATCTCTCCGGTGGAAATCCGTTTTCAAGCTGGCTCTCGACTAAGGAACAAGTAGAGAGTCTGAATGAGCCCAGATTACATCGGTTTAGTGTGAAAGTTGAAGAAAAGTTTGAAAACAAATGAAAAAGTGTTGAAATCTTGTTGTGATTGAGTTTAGAAGTGTGAAATCCTTTAGATCTAGAACCATTCTCGATCAAATGGTGTTCCTTAACCGTTTGCCGGAGCAAAACGGGTGGAAACCACCTTCAAGAGGTCTAAATCAGTGATTTCAGAGAAAATCAAGTGTTGGTGTGTGATTTTGATGAAGAGGATGATGTAGAAGTGATTAGAGATGAAGGTTGTACAAGATTTGAGAAGAAATGCTTACAAAATAGCCTTGAATCGCGATTGAGAGTGACTAAGGGGGACTAAGCAGATGAGAGTGTCAAATCAGTGAATGAGGGGTGTACGACGGTATTTATAGAGGTAGGGTGGAGAGTTAGGTCGATGGTGCGAGATGCGAAGTGTCGGATGGTGTCCGGTCGAATGGCCATCCGGTCGGATGGTCATCCGGACGGAAGTCCATTCGATCGAATGTCCATTCGGACAGCCGAGTTACGTTTGTTAGTTTTCCAACTTTCGTTTCATTTGATAAGCGTTGCGTTGCATTTAATCAAGTTGCGAGTGAGTGTTTGAGCGTATAAGCGTTGCGTTGATCATCACATAACATTTAAATAAATAACACACATAACATAAGTAAATCCGCGTTTCAAGTCTGCGTTGAGTTTGTGTTGCGATAGCGTTTAGTCTAAATAAGCGAGTATAATGCGATAAAATGCGTTTAGCAGTAAGCGTTACAAATAGCGTTTAAATGCGATAACTGCGTTTTGAATAAGCGTTGTAATATGCGATAAAATGCCTTAAGAACATAGTTTAACCCGTTAGCGTTAATCGAAATCTCGGGAGTACAAGCGGATACGAGAGAAAAGACATTGATAGGTAACGATCCGAAAGGTCGGGTTATAATATATGGCAAGGGGTATGGCTAGGTGTATGATCTCTACGACGTGTTCCCCTTCGGGATGGCCGTATATGACCATCTCGTGGGGTGGGTGAGCAATAGCTAAGACGTCATCCTCGACAGGGACGTCAGGAACAGGAGGGTCGATAAGAGCGAAGGGCTGGAAATCCTCATGCATCCATTCCTTATTAGAGGAATCATGATCAGGCTCGTCGTCTGACGCGATTATAATAATAGGTGCATACTCGTCATCTAAACTGATGGTAAATGGGTGCAAACTCATCATCTGAAAGCGACCTCCATCGGGCCGGGATTCGAAATGCTATTGTTTGAAGACATGGTCCTGGCAAAATAATATGTACAACATATATATAAATAATTCTTACTTATTATATATTTTTGGGCAGTCATGTTTGGTTTCATTGTAAGTTATCCTATATGTATTGTTTGGATCAACTTATTGTTATTCTGACTATCCCTCATAGACTAATCCTTATAATGTCCTTGCATCATTGTTTTGAAATGAAATTTTGTACTAGTGGACTTTGTGTTAGTAATGCAATGAAAACCCTTGTTATATTTTTTAAAATCTTTTTCAAGAACAAAACGTTTTCATGAATGGATCCTTGTAATTGTAGACTAGACTCAATGAAAGAATCCTAGTTCACTACAATCGAAGCTCTGATACCACGTCTGTCACACCCGGCCGTAGCGGAAGCGCGAGGTGTCATCAGAGCGGTATTCATTGCATTCAATCAAGTAAACAACTAAAATAAAAGATAATAAGATGTTCATCCATACGATTTGCTTAAACAAATTTACACCATTACTTGTTTGTTCAAAAGTAAAACAACCAAAGAAACTAAGTTACATTGTTTGAAATTAAAACATAAGTTTACAGAACAAAGTTCTTAAAAACATCTAAGACTTTGCATTCCATGATTCGCACGAAGGCACGACATGTGAACCAAAGTCCATCAAAAGTGGATGGCATCTTATGGTTGACTTCTTGACTCCATGAAACTCGTTTTCCAAATACTGCCCACTAGTTACCTGAAATACATGTTAAGTTTGAGAACGTCAACAAAGTTGGTGAATGCATGTGTTTAGTTTTGAATCAAGTGAATTTTTAAAACATTTGAAGTATTGTAATGAAAACACGGTATGTAAAGCGTTAATGAAACTTGAAAGATCATTAATGTTTTGCAAGGAAATTAATATGTGTGCCGACATAGGTAGTAACCAAGCCTAAACGAATTTCAACGTATACTTCAAGATAGGACACAAAAGCACTCTAACGAACTAGAAGATTGTCGTTTAGAGTCGATCTCGTCATACTCCGTAGATCTATTCTTTTCGCTCCCTGGTTTAATTGGTAATTAATGGTTACCCGCACCCTATTCGCACGTGATGTCACACCCCAACCGATGGCGGAAACATCAGAGTGAGACGAAATAGATTGCTCGAGACATCATAACACTAATATTTGTGACAAGTATTTAAATAATAAATCTATTCCATTTCTAAAGAGTCAATTATAAGGATTTGAAACAAATACAACAACATGAATAATGAAATACGATACAATAAGAGTACAAAATTTAAAGTGTGTATCTAAGCATCCTACTAGATTCCATGCATCACCAACATCATCGTTAAACCTGCAACATGTTTTAAAGCGTAGTTCAATACAAAAAGTATTTGCGAGTATACAAGTTTGGTGCGTAGTATTTAAGTATAAAAATGATAAGGAACAATCCACATGGCAAACCTAGTTATCAAGATTAACGTATTAAACTGGCATGCGATTTACAAGTCAACCCTCTGTTTACGCAAGTATGAATGAATAAACCTAACATGACCTCTCGTTCACGGGTGGTGCGTTACTCATATAGCGCTATACATGTTAAATGGAGGCTTGTACGAAGCTAATGACAAGTTCATCACATAAGAATCACCCAGAAAACACGAATCAAGCATAAAAAATAGTAAGCATGTATTGGATCGTTTGTTTGTATATTTGCATAAGAATAAGTATACTAAGTGTGTTTTGTATATGAAAACGTGCTACACCCAAAAGTGTGAAAACGGTAAAATGGATCAAGTATACTCACAAAATTGCTAAGTCTTCCGATTATCCAAGTGTTGACGAGTGTATGAGATTAGGAGGATCAATGTATGAGGATTAAAGTTCAAGGTATGTTTAGAGTCGAGATTCGGGATTTAAAAAGAACATGGAAAGTACATATGCAAAAGTAATCATCTAATCACATAAACTCATTCTTGACACTATGAAACTCAAATGAGTTTAAATGTTTTCATGGGTCAAAATGCCAATTAGAATCGTGATGAGGATTATGTCCTTAGGTGGTGTAACCTACTATTTTGACAAATAACCATTAGGTTATCATCAAAAGTTTGGTCATCATAAGTATTATATACATTACATAGGTTATAGTATAGGTTTTAAGTCCAATATTACCATAAGAATGTCATAGAAGTCATGTAGGAGGTAGGAAGAACAAGTCTTCCATTTAGGTACCTCTAGGTGTTCACCAATACACTTGATGTTATGAACATTCAAGGACGGTCATGAACATACAATAAGAAAGGAAATAATTACAACTAATCTAAGAAATCATCAAGTAATGTGTGGATTTTTAGTAGGATAGCCCAAACTTGTCCTATAATCACACAACATCAAGCTTCAAGCTTGAACACTACTTGTGGGTAAAAACCCTAAACAAAACAGAAAGTTTGTGAGGTTTACACCTCTGATTTTACATGCCTCAACCTTGTTCTTAATCCCAACTAACCATTCAATTGATTATGAGCATAAGGACATAGGTTTGAGATGAGATAACTCAAGTTTAACTAAGTTTAACAAAGTTTAGATTAAAACAGAAAGTTTGGAGCCTTATTTGGTGATGTTCCATCCTTGGTTTTCCATGGAAAACCTGTTGGAAACATACCTAAGGTTGTTCCAAGTAAGTAGGAAAAAGAATCAAGGAAAAAGGTTATGAAATGAGGAATTTATGCTTGTTTTACAACTTGTGATGAATTTGTCCAACCTTGCGAATTTCAGCTGATTGAGAGTGTTTGAGAGTGAGTTTGAGGTGTTTGAAAAGTGAAAAATGCTTGGAGATGGGTTGGCTTTTATAGGGAAGAGTTAGGTTAGGTTGGTGGCAAGTTATAAATGCAAGAAACACATTTAACCATCAAGAAAACACAAAACAATTGCCCAATCCGCGACCGGACTTGACTGATATGCGGATCATACTTGCTCACAGGCCGTGTAGGAAATGGGTTGTTGGGTCGCTGGCCGCGACCCGGGGTGGGTTCTAGGCACAAGTTTCGGGTATTGGCGATTATAGTCCCTTATGTTTATATTTGCAAGTTTTAAGTGTTGTGAGGGTTATTTATGACATAAAAGTATAGTATAAGGGTAAAACAAGTATGATTAACATAAATCAAATATGATGAAGTATAGTTTAGCATACGAATGTCGTAAACAGGTATCGAACATGTACGAATGGAACATGTAGGACAAGAGTCAGTATATTTATCATAAGTTTACAAGGATCACGGAGAATGAATCAAAGTATAACGAATCAAAATTTCATAAGTATGGATGAACTAATAGGGTATAATTTGAGATAAGGTGATGGATTTTACTACGATTTAAGCCTTGGACTTACGATGATATGAAAAAATACGATTATAAGAGGGATGGGTTTCCAAGAATAGATTTACAAGACACGTTTTCTAATTTAGGAAGGTTATGAAAAAGCGGAGCGTTACACATGATCTATAATATTTTCATTATCTAGCTTAACCATACCAATAGTAACTTGTATCCTTTCCCGAGAGTTTAAAATTGTAAAACGTTTAAAGAAAAGGGGAAACATGAACTCACTGATTTGCGCTCCTTGCAAATCTCTAGATGAAATCTGGTTCTGCGTTCGTGGTGTAATCTATAAGTGTTCTAATCTTGTTAGACACTTAGGCCTACGTTTGTTTTTGTACAAGTTGTTCATATTTGATTCTTTGTTAGACTTGAATTTGTTTTTGATATGTTGGAAAATATATATCTTTCATATATATATATATATATATATATATATATATATATATACTTATATGTTTTTGTTATGTATGAACGGGCCTTGCCCTTCATATGTAATCGTACCTTACGCGAGGCATACGAGGTTATGATTTCGAATATACATATATATAATCAAACCTTATATATATATATATATATATATATATATATATATATATATATATATATATCTTTAAAATATATATTTATTGATTGTATATATTTTAATATATCTTTACTAGATATATAATTTGTTAAAAATTAATAATTTTAACTTTGTACTTGTATACATATATATGTGTAAGATTCTAGTATTTATACATCATGTCTTATGTACATTTGTAATTATACGTATTTATGTACCTTTGTATGTATACTTCTTGTGTATTTTTAAGTTGGGTATTATACCGTATTCGTACGTATACAATTATACATATATAGTACTTGTAATTCTTTGTATTTTACTAAGTATATAGGTGTATGTATTATACTTGTATTTTATACTTAGTGGTTTTTATAAATAACTTTCCGGATTTTTATTATAGGGTTTTTTACATATTTCCCCTTCCTAAGTGCCCTTATTACATATTTACCCAACCCACAAAATCAATTACATATTTCCCCTTTCTAAACCATCTATATTACATATTTCCTCTTTCTAAACCATCTATATTACATATTTCGCCTTTTAATTAAAAATTCTATTATTAATTACTATTTTACCCTTAATGAACTTATTCAATGAATAACATATTTCCTCTTATTAATATTAGTTGCATATTTTACCCTTTACACCCAACTTTTGTGAAACTCAAATCATCTTTTCTTTCAAACCTACCATAAGTCGAAACCTAACATAAGATGAAATTGATGAACTAACAAAACTTTACGATTCCGCCGCAACGCTATTTTTGTGGTCAAATGAGTGCAATTCATCTGTAATTAAAGCATCCTATAATTTACTGAAACATAAGTAAATTGTTAGTGTTTTGAATCTGAAAAGGATATTCATGATATTTAAATTAATTATGTAATAGAGTTACTCATGAAATTTGAACTTCATTACTAATGACGACTATTTAGAGAAACTCCCTCTGACCTTTTTTATTATTAATAAAGAACTCTCTTAAAAGAAATTACAATGAAACTACCACTATTTATAGATAACTATTGCTCGGAAATAAGGCTAAACGAATTGGAATTAACCTAGACTTCCTAAACCTTTTAGAACAAGTTATCTGCAAATAATAAACTAAATGATTTGAACAGTTTGGACTTTGGAATTTGAATTCCTAGACTTATCCGTATGCTGCAATTAAGGATTAATTATTTCACAAGTGTTGGTTGTTGATGCGTCGTGGGGTAGGGAAGCACAGGTCGACATTTTATTATCCCATATTGATTGTATCTTGAATCCATTAGAAATAGAGCAAGGGTAGTTAGGTAATTTAAAAAAAGGGGAAATATGTAATTGATTTTATTGGTTAGGTAAGTATGTAATAAGGGCTCTTAGAAAGGGGAAATATGTAAAAATCCCTATATTATATAGTAAAAATACATATATTATGTACTTAAAAATATTATATATTTTTAAGACTAACTAATATATATAAAAAACAAGTTCATAAGAACTATTAATATTTTTATGTAACTTATTTTTGTCGGTTTTATATATATACTTTAATATATATTTAGCGTGTCGGTTCATGTATCCGTTTTCGTTCGTTTCGTCCGCTTCGTTCGTTTCGCTCGTTTCGTCCATTTCGTTCGTTTCGTCCGATATGTTTATTTTGTTCAAGTTTTGACATGTACATTTTTATACTTGTCAAGTTACAAGTATTTTTATGTTTTGTATTTTGTAAGTATTTAGTTTAGTATGTATTTTCCTAAACTTTCTAAATACATACAAAAAATACACAAAATTATATACACATAATTTTTGGTGTTCTATATATATATATATATATATATATATATTATAGTCTTAGGATCCTGTAAAAAATGACACTTTTCGTGAGAAGTGTGAGAATGCATAAGAATTGACATGTAGGCATCATGTTTTGGACTTGAACATAATGTTTTGGGTTGTTTTGGCAAGAAAAACACCAAACATAACAATTTAAGGCAAAATGCAATGAATTCTTGGCTTAATAATTAAAACACAATGCCAAGAACGTTAAGTAGTGTGTTTTAAGTGTTAAGCGGTGTGTTTTTGTTATTTTTTACATTTCTTGCCCATAATACATTGCATTGTGTTTTAAATTGTTATGTTTGGTGTTTTTCTTGCCAAAACAACCCAAAACATCATGCCTAAGTCCAAAAGATGATGCCTACATATCAATTTTTATGCCTTCTCACACTACTCACGAAAAAAGGTCTTTTTTTACAGGAACCTCACCATATAATATATATATATATATATATAGGTACGGGATCAGGAGAAAACGACCAAAAGTGTGAGAACGAATCCTGGCCCAACACGTGGCGCGTGATATAATTAGGGCGTATGGTCTTTTTTGTCATTTTATCTTTCGCTTTTCCAATTCCGTCTTTTCACAATATTGATTTATTTTTGGGGTTTAAGATTTTTTGGCGTTAACCAAATTCAATAATTATATGGCGTTTTAATGGTTTCATTGTATTAATATTTTGGCGTTTATGGTGTTTTTCAAATCGTATGTCATTGGAACCCCAAGGGTCAGAATATTTCTCTGAATGGCATTTTCAAGGCGTTTTAGACAAGATGGCCCATTGTTCTATTGTTTTTTATATACATTTTGGCGTTTGTGGTATCTTGGCATTTTACAATCGGAAAATTATATTACAACCATAGGGAAAAAATAGAAGCGAAAAAAATAAATTAAAAATCCTAATCGGATCTCTCTTCATAATCTTCACTGTCATCAGTCACTCTCTTCTTTAATACTACAAGAAATGTCACCAAATATATGGCGTTTTATGTAAAACTTAACAAACCCATCGGTTAGATTATTTTGTCTGCTCGTCTGTTGAAGTGGCTTTTGTGGATGTTTGGGGACATAGATCTATGACGTGTGGGTGGGTTTTTCGCTTTGTTATTCAACTTGATCTTCATTTTTATAATCATCCCACTCTTCAGTGTCATTGATCTCTTCTCTTCATCCAAGCCTTCTTCAAGAACAAAGAACACAAAATGACATATGACTGTCATCAGTATCTTTTTCTTTAAGATTTGTCCATCTCATGCAGCAAAATCTTACTGAGTTACTCCCCTCACCTAACAATCCATTCAGTGAAACTTCGCGAAGAACAATATTGAATATCCAAGAAAGAATATTAGCTATCTTTGATTTTTTAATTGTTTGTCGTTTTTACAGTGAGTGGTATTTAGTAGTATTGGCGTTTGTTTTTTTTGGTTTGATCAAATGGAAGTTGCTGAGAGGTATCATTTTATAGGATGTCTTTTTGGCGCGTAGGTTAGGCAGTGCATTATTATAATAAAGTATTCGTCGTTTCAGTTACTGTTTTGTAATTATTGTTTTTGATAAGCTTTATCTCTAAAGTCTGTAACACGTCCCATCTTTCAAGTACGGTATTTTTATTTCTAATATAATAAATTTTCCGTCTCTTCAGTTTTACTGTTTTGTAGTTACTGTTTCTAGTTATATTTTCAAGTTTGGTTTTTATTTTTTATTATTTTTTTTATTTTTTGGGTTTTCTATAATACTTGTCCAAATTAATTTTATTATAGTTTGGTAGTTTTTGGGGCGTTTTATGGCATGATGGCGTTTTGACAAGCATTTTGGTTGTGTGGCGTTTTTATTATATATAGCGTTGTTATTATATAACAATCAACTGAAAAAGAAAATTATATATATATATATATAAACAATTGGTCTTCCAAATCTTCACTATCACCAGTCTCTTTCTTCTTTTGAAACATCTTCACTGGCTGTTTTGACTTTCGTATGATTTATTTTGATTTTTTGTTTTGAAGTAGTTTTTTTGTTGCCGTGTGGAAGCACAAAGTCTGAAATCGCTTCTTTTTCTTGAAGATTTATCCATCTCATGCAGCAAAATGTTATTGAGTTTACACCCTTGAGCCAACAATCTTGAATTTCCAATGAACGATGTTTGATTTTTTAACTTTTTTGTTTTTTACCGAGAAAAAGAACGCCACTAAATAAAAGCACCTTAAACCTCTAAATTTGACCATGTTAAATCAATAATGTTTTGCTGTATGATGGTGGACAACATTGTTAATCCTCGGTTAAGAAAGATGTCTGACAATGTTGTCCACCCCATACAACTAAACTTTATTGAGAACAAACCTCAATAATATTTTTGTATGTTTTGGCGTTATAAATTGGATGGAAGTTGAGGATAAAGTTAATAAGATTTTACTCAATGAAATGGGCAATATCCTCACTTAAGGATTTTGTCCATTACATTGAGCGAAACCTTATCGACAACCAAACTGAATTTCAAATAAACATTTTGGTTTAGAGGATATTTGATGTTTGGATTTTTTGGCGTTTCTAAGACGAATGGTATATATTAAATATGGCGTTTGGGTTTTTGTGTGTTTTAATGGAAGGTCTAAGATGTTGTATATATAGGATGTTTTTGGCGGTTTTTTTAGGCGGGATTTTATTATAATTAAGTTTGGCGTTTTATATCTAATGACTTTTTTAGATTAGGATGGTGTGTGCTATTGTAGGTTAAGACGGTAATTTTAATGGCGTTTTATTTCATGAGATGGCGTTTTGTGTATAGAAGTCAAAAGACTTTTTTACCCTTAATGAAGCGCGCTACAGTAATAAAAATGATGTTATTTACGAAAACGCCACCGCGTCATCTAGTCCATAGATTGTTTTAATCTAACCATCCATAACTGTTCTCTCCGTTCTCACACTTTTCACCATTTTCTCTAAATCCTGACCCTATATATATATATATAACCAGTTTTAGTTTAAGAAAAATCTAGTAATTTTTAACTTAAACTTTTGACCCAAAATTTTGTATAATCATGATTCATGATTAAGGTTATTAGTTATATTTTTAGCCAAATAAATCCTTGTTAGTCACACCTTAATCATGATTAGATTTTATAAATTTTTTGCCATACTTTCCCCTAAACTATGGACTTTTCCAATGTTTTAAACATGATTTTTATACACTTTATAACATCAACAATTTGCCAAGTTTTATAAAACTCAATATTAATCATAATATCAACAAAAATGCTTATGAACTTGTATGTAATTTATAAATTTCAAATATCATATTTAAGATATGATCATCTTTATTTCTCATAGCAAGTTTATATAAACTTTAATCACACTTTTTCAAATAAATCTTGTTCATGAGTTTTTAGAGTAAAATGCACGGATAGTCCCTGTCGTTTTGGAAAATAACACCTATAGTCCCCAGCTTTTGGAAATTACACCGGTGCTCCCTTTGGTTTGTCAGTTTGTTACTCGGATAGTCCCTGCAGTGGATGACAGTTAGTTTTCTCCGTTAAGTGGATGTGAAATGACAAATTTACCCTTCATCTTCTCTATTCTATAAAAACAAAACAACCCCACCCACCACCTTTCTCTCTGTTTCCCCCCAGGTAATGGTGAAGTTACCTGCACTTGAGCCCTCTTAAGTTCACCATTACTTTATGGCTGGAAATCCTAATCGTCTTCTGTGAATGAGAAGACGAGACTATATTTCTCTAAATTATCCAATTGAGATTTCGAGTATCCATCAAAGTACAAGTGATTACATGATTCGGAAAGTAGAGAAAACTACATACTTTTATTTCTGCACTTGAGCCATCTTAACTTCACCATCACCTGAAATAAAAGCTATTGATGTCAAAGAGTTACTGCTTTTCATCTTATGACATCTACGATTGTAGAGTAGTACCTAGGGGTGCAAACGAGCCGAGCCGAGCCCGAGCTTGATCAGGCTCGAGCTCGAGCTCGATTAACTTATGAGAGCTCGGGCTCGAGCTCGTCTCGATTCGAGCTTTGTTTTTCAAAGCTCGAGCTCGGCTCGTTTGTATTTTCTCAAGCTCGAGCTCGGCTCGTTTGTATTTTCTCAAGCTCGAGCTCGGCTCGGGCTCGGCTCGTTTATTATCTATTAATTAGTATTTTATATAAAAATAATATAAATAATACTTTTTAAGCTCGCGAGCTCGATAAGCGAAGCTCGGGCTCGGGCTCGTTTACTAAATAAGCTTATTTTTAGGTTCAAGGTCGGCTTGTAAACAAGTTTAAATAAGCTCGGCTTGACTCGGCTCGTTCACACTAAGGCTCGATAAGGCTCGACGAGCCTAACGAGCTTCACATGCGAGGCTCGAGCTCGGGCTCGATAAACAAACGAGCTTTGTGTTTAGGCTCAAGCTCAGCTCGGGCTCGATAAGGCTCAACTCGTTTCGAGCTTTTTCTCGAGCTGATCTCGAGTAGCTCGCGAGTCGCTAAGCTCGTTTGCACCCCTAGTAGTACCTCTGTTGTGTTAATCTTGGTTTAACAAATATTGCCTCAGGGCCTTGAGACAAATCTGAATCCAATACTAGTAAATTCCCAAGTAGCATTAACGTTACAACTCTTGTTCAATGGCATACCACATAACCCTTGGTTACCCATGATTGACGAATCTCTAAATGTATCAAACTGTGAGCCACGTATGCCATCTGATCGACCATGACCAATAAGATCAACAACATAAACAACATACCCCCATTTAGCGTACGCGATGCAGAAGTTCTAGAACATACAGCTGGTGTCGAATGTGTAGCCATGGGTCATGAAGACGGTGGCTTTGATGGGTTGGTTTGGGTCTAAGGGAAACAGAGAGAAAGGTGGGGGTGGGTGGGGTTGTTTTGTTATTATAGAATGGAGAAGATGAAGGGTAAATTTGTCATTTCACATCCACTTAACGAAGAAAACTAGCCTTTACCCACTCCAATGACTATCCGAGTAACAAACTGACAAACCACAGGGAGCACCGATGTAATTTCTAAAAGTTGGGGACTACAGGTGTTATTTTGCAAAACCACATGGACTATCCGTGCATTTTACTCTGAGTTTTTATATAAAAACTATACTTATTAGTTTTAATGAAATCATTTTTAAGTATAAAACCAAGTTCCTAATATTCAGTGTTGATAGATCTTGCTAGATCTAAACATGAACATGTTTAGATCTCATTGTAAGCATAACTTTGCAAGAATAATCTAACTACAACAAACTACTACCAAAACTAACATAAAAAATCATCATATAACATATAATATGTTAGATTTTTATTTGTTTTTGCTAAGGTTTAAGTAGTTTTTAGGTGAGCTTCAAGATGAACACTTGTATTTTTATAAAACTAGAATGAAAAGAGTTTGAAGCTTACTACTAGCTCAAAGGCTAGGGATGATCAACTTGAAGATATGATGAAAATGAGATGAAGAAAGAGTGAAGATTATGAGCTCTTAGTCTTGTGATTTACTTCAAATAACTTCCAACCACTTGCAAAAGTCTTTGATCATCCAACCTTAGCCATGCAAGTAATAAAATAGGATGTTTTGGAAAATCAAAATATGTGTTTTTGGGTGGGGTTTGGCTGAAAATAAGAATGAGGAGAAGGAGAGATGTGTTGGTGATTGTTGTTGTAAGAATGGAAGTGAAATGGTTGTGGTTTTTGTTATAATCTTGCATACACTAAACATGATCTTAAGCTTACAACACATCACAAAGTGGTTAGTGGAGAGGGCCCACATAACTGAAAAGGGGGGGGGGGGGGGGAGGTGTTTAGTTGGATTTTGATCATTAGTTGATAAATCTAGTTAGGATTTAATGGTGATTAAGAGATTATGTAATTATCTTAATTGTAAGTAATTAAGATGTTAATTAATGTTTATGATGTTAAAAATATGTTAACTAGTACACTAGACTAGTTAATTTGTTGTTTTGGTGATATATTTGGCACTAGTTTCGTTATCGGATCGTTACCGATTAATTTGTGAAAATTGTACAGAAATGTATTCATATGTATCTTTGAGATGTTTTCGATGTCCAAAACTTATTAGCTAGTTCACTAGACTAGTTCACTTTGAGATGTTTTTGATGTCCAAAACTTTGAGATGTTTGTGGTAAATAAATACCCTTATAATATTTGACGACCATTACTATGTTTTGTTGGTCTTATAATGTCCAAACATTATTTTTACATGTGTCGGTTTGTGTATATTGTTTTAGTTGGATCGGACAATCAAGTGTTTATGTAATTTTTCCGGAAAGTGAAATTTATAAGTTATTCATAACTAATGTTTTTATGAATAAATTGGTGTGGATATGTTTCCATATCTTGTTTTTACCATTTCGAGTTGTACTGCGAGTAGCCTAGCATGAATAGTGTGTTCGCATTTCTGCTACCAGCAGTGTTTTCAGACCCGGACCGGGCGGTACCGGGAACCGAAGGTTGAGCCGGTCCGGGTCATGGTATCGGGCCAGAAATGCATTGAAACGGAGTTGAACCGGCGACCCGACGGTTGGACCAGGAAACCGGTCGGTTGTAAGTGCAGTTCCTGCCAGGTAACTGTCACTTATCAGTTCTGTGTCAACCAAAGCAGAAGTCCAAGTTAAAGTCAACGATAATGAAGATTATCATAATTGCTGAAGGCATTCCGGACGACTTTCTAGTGTTTCAGATTAATTTATTGTTTTGTATCCCGGACAATGTGTTTTGTCCGGGTTTAGTCCCTAGTCTATATATATGTGTTGTATAGGGTAGATTAGGGCAACCCTTGGACAAAGCTTTGTGCACCTCTCCTAACTTCTTGTTCCTCCTGGTGTGCACATCCTAGAGAGAGAGACTATGTGTTAGTGAGAGAAAGCTAGGGTTTAGATCTTTGTGATCTAAACCAGCTTGTAGATGATGTATACTCTTTTGGTATGTAATCTGTGATGACTGATTCGTTAATAAAGAGATTCATCTTCTATATCTTTCTATCTTTGGTGTTTTTTATTGTTCTTCATGTCGTGAATCAAGTGCAATGTTGATGTTCGTCATCGATCCGGTGCTTTAACAGTGGTATCAGAGCATGGTTACCGATTCGGAATGGTCTAACCGCCTTCCGAATCACCATTGCTCTTGATTTGATGTTTGTTTCCGCCAAACATCTTGAAGACGTGAAGATTCTGCATAAAACTTGAAGAAAATGAAGCTGTTCGTCGTCGGCTGTGATGGTTTTTCTTGTTGCAGTTCTAGGGTTTTGATCTGAAAAAGACAATGTCTGAATTTTATGTAAGTGTTTTACCTGTCCGAGTTAGTCTATCAACATCAAGTCAGTGTTTTTCCTTCAGAGGTTTCATTCAGAGTTTTTCCTTCGGTGTTTGTGCTTCAGGACTATTGATGAACTAGTGTGAAGTCACACTGGGGAAATAATCCGGAAGCTTGTTTCTAAGTTTGTCCAAGTTTTAAAGTCCGAGTTTTAACAACTATACATTCCGAGTTTTACACTTAATGTTTGTTTCGAGTTTGTGAGTCTGTCTCAGTTTCGAGGTTTTCAGTTCCGAGTTTTAGCTTTAAGATACACTCCGAGTTTTGAGTTTTTAGTCTGTTTCCGAGTTTAGTGTGTCAAAAGGTCCGAGTTTTTCTTTTCTTCGTTCCGAGTTTTGTTCAAAAGTTCAGCAAGTTCTGAGTTTTTGTTCAAAAACTGTTTCCGAGTTTTGGTTTTTGTTACAACATATCTGAGTTTTCAACAGGTCCGAGAAACCTTTAAGTTATCCGAGTTTTAGTAATCAGTTTCAACAGGTCCGAGTTTTGTTGACAGATTGAACAGTTTTTGTTTCTTGACTGCTGTACTTGTCTGCTGGTCCGAGTTTTATTCTTGACTGCCAGTCCGAGTTTGTTCAAAATCAATCTGTTCAAACTTCTTTAGTCCGAGATTAGTCCTTCGGATAGCAGCCCCCGGGTTTCTTCAGAGCTTCCTTTATTTCTTTGCTTGTTCCGAATTTCTTTGTACTCTAAGTACTGTTCCGATGATCTGATTCGAGGTTTCAAGAGCTTTCGGGTTTTACGAGTTCCGAATTTTCTAGAATTCCGGGTTACCTGGGGTACCGGATTTTTAGCTAAGTTTAGAAGTTTGTGTTGTTCGGAAGTTTCGAGTTGTGCATGTTCCGAGTTTTTCTAGTTATTCCGGGTTACCTGGGGTACCGGATAACTAACTAAGAGTCAGAATTATGTGTAGTTTGGAAACTTGAAGTCGGTTTTGGATTATCGAAAAGTTTTATGGTACTTATGTTGTCCGGATCAAGTGAGGAGGTGAAGAGAATAAGACTTGCTTGGATTTTTGTATTGTTTACAAAGAAATAGGGGGAGTAAAAATTTTGAAATTCCTGTTTTCTTTGTAAACCAAAAGCTCGTGGTGCTACATCGAAACAAGTTCATGTTTACTATCTTTGAGATTAACTTAGTGTTAATCTTACCAGTGGCGAAGTGTTAATAACATGAAGCAAGTTAGAGCTAGTGTATGATTGAGTTTTGTCAAGTTTGTTCGAGGTTTAATCAAGTGTTGACGTGATGAAGCAAATTGTTCGTTTGGCAACTAGTTGAAGGTCAAGCCTTTATCGTATGCCGGTTAGAGTAGAGAAGATTAGTCTTCTTGGTACCTCTTCCAAGTTGGTGACTGATCGGATTTTCGAAATATGGGGTTCTTACATTGAGGGGGAGATCAGAGACGAAAGTCATCGGGTAATTGGTGGATTTGTGAAGATACGAGATTGGATCTTGAAGATTCGAGATGAAATGATTTTAGACACTCAGTTGTAGACTTTGATCAAGATGGTGGATGTACATTTTTGGAGTTTGGTTTGTTATTAACTTATCGAACCAAACTTCATGTCTTTGTGGAATTTGAAGTGTTTAATGTTGGGCATTGGAAATCCGACGTTTCGTTCTTCTACCGGTTAAGTTTGAAGATTAATGTATCGAGCGATATTCTCATATGTTGTTGTAAGTCGGTTCGCGTTAATTTGATTCGGGAGAAGTTTGAGGGGGAGGATCTACAGTGTTTGATGTTGGATTCTTCGGGTTTCTCAAAGCGGCCTTAAGTGATCCTCAGGAAGTCTTTTATTAGAAGGGTTGAAGATCGCGGTGCTCTGCCAGAAAGATCAAGTCTCAGCCAAAGTTGAAAGCAGCCATGATATCATCAGTCAAGGGGGAGTCTGTAAGTGCAGTATCCGGTGATTGAAGATTATCGATGCCACACAGAACTGATGCAACAGTTAAGGGGGAGACTGTAAGTGCAGTTCCTGTCTGGTAACTGTCGCTTATCAGTTCTGTGTCAACCAAAGCAGAAGTCCAAGTTAAAGTCAACGATAATGAAGATTATCAGAATTGCTGAAGGCATTCCGGACGACTTTCTAGTGTTTCAGATTAATTTATTGTTTTGTATCCCGGACAATGTGTTTTGTCCGGGTTTAGTCCCTAGTCTATATATATGTGTTGTATAGGGTAGATTAGGGCAACCCTTGGACAAAGCTTTGTGCACCTCTCCTAACTTCTTGTTCCTCCTGGTGTGCACATCCTAGAGAGAGAGACTATGTGTTAGTGAGAGAAAGCTAGGGTTTAGATCTTTGTGATCTAAACCAGCTTGTAGATGATGTATACTCTTTTGGTATGTAATCTGTGATGACTGATTCGTTAATAAAGAGATTCATCTTCTATATCTTTCTATCTTTGGTGTTTTTGATTGTTCTTCATGTCGTGAATCAAGTGCAATGTTGATGTTCGTCATCGATCCGGTGCTTTAACATCGGTCGAACTGGTTTTTGGAAGGGTTGGACCGGTTTTTTTTATATATTTTTTTCAGATTTAACCCTATTAATTTTTATAATATTTATGATACCTTCCGCTTCTTACGTCCGGTCCGACTGGTCGGACCGGTCGGACCATTAAACCGGTAAGAAGACCGGTTCGACGTCTGATCCGGTTATGAAAACATTGGCTGCCAGTCTAGAACATAGTTTTGTACTGTTTCGAATTGCGACGAATTTGTTATCATACTACCCTATGATATTGTATATTTTTAGGCTAATGAGCCTAATTTTTTTTAGTTAAAAGCGAGAAATATATTAACTTAAATATTGATAAAGTTGTACGAAATTGCCGGATATTTTACCATTTGTCACAGTGAGTCCGATTAAGACAACATAATCTGGCCGGAGTGGGGCAACGGGGCTATACAATTTGGGGAGTGGGGTGGCCAAACACAACAAAGTAGTCGTTTAAAAAATTAAGTAACTAATGTCACCTCACTAGTGACTAATTTCACCTATGCTGACGAGGCATTAGACTATGGGGAATAAGGCTTGGGGTTAGGCGTTGGAACCCAACCATGTCGTGTACACCATCCCCTTAGGGGCTTGGGTTAGTGCGTGGCCCCTTTGGTGTGGGATTTTGGTCGGGAGTGGGGGCGGGGTTCGGGGGTGAGGTGGCTATGTGGGATTGGTTGGTTTGTTTTTTACCATTAGCAACGGCTATTTATAAAAAAAGTAAAAGAAATTATTATATATACATATACACCATCAAACAAAACATATTCCACAAAACATCTACATACTCTTAAAATTCAAAAGAAAAACAAAACGCAATCTTCAAGTTCGTCAGATTCGTATGACCATTTTGTTTTGTCATCCTCATCGACGGCGCGAAACTAACATTATCAGTTGTTCAGAAAGTGGTACAAGCTATTGTTGAAAATGAAGATGAAGGGAGTTCCCAACCCAAACGGAGAATATATAATTCGTGAACGACAAGCCGCCCATGATTTATTGGTATGTGATTACTTCTCACTCAAACAAACATATGATGAAAAAAATTTTAGGCGGAGTTTTCGTATGAATCGAAATTTATTTTAGAAGATAAAATGATTTAGAGAATAAATACGAATATTTCAAACAAAACCTCGATGCGCGTAGTAAACGGGGTTGAACACAAGTACGGGTATTATCCAACTGATGGAATTTACTCTAAGTATGTTGTGTTCGTAAAATCATTTTCATGGGATTCAATGTTAGATGAAAAGAGAACAAAGTTTAACATAGCTCTGTAACACCCCGAAAACGAGTTTGGTAATCAAACCACGTTAATAATAAAAAGACGGGTAAAGTACCGTTGGTGGTAAAAATTAACCCATAAAACAAAATAACTAGGAATAAATTCACCTAGTTGTTAATATGTAAACAAGTAATAAAAACATGGAGATGTAGTCTTAAACAATTAAGACTAAACTTGAGGGGCCAAAGTTGTAAAAAGAGAAGATTATGTTTTATAAACAAAAATTTAAAATACTAAACACACATAAAGTGTGTGTAGCAGATCGATCATCAGGAGATGAATAAGGGTGTAACCCTAGTTCATCAAAAGTTAACAAATTGAAGGACGAATTGGGACTCAAACTCAAAAAGGAACATGAATTAACAATCACCCAAGCTAGGGGATCGTAAGGTATGTAGAATTTTGATGTTTGATGAAGTTGTGAAATTTGATGAACATCACAAGTTGCGATTTATGTATGAATCGTACAGGTTATGGCCGAATTAATGATGTATACTTGCTTAGGAACAAAACCCTAAGTGAAAATTCTACATATGTTGCTATGATTTGAGTGATTAGATGATTACCACACTTAGATAAGTGGGTTTTAATAATATGATGAAATGTTTAGAATCATCATACATGATAGTGATAAGAAGGGGTTTGAATAATCCATGAATTTGGGTATATGATCATACTTGCCATGAGATGCGTTTTTGTTTGATATAAAGAAATTGATGTTAAAATCATGTTATAGATGCTTGAAATCATGAATTAACAATCACCCAATCTACTAGTTAGTACGTAAAATTTGATTTCATTAAATATTAGGATGAAACTAGGTTTTACCCCCCGCCGCGTTGCGGGCGGGGGCTTACAAACTAAGAACAATAGAAGAAGTTCCCACCGCGTTGTGAGGGTGTTCGGTTTCACATAAAAGACATAAAATTTGGTTCATCAATCATAAGACTACAAAAGAACAAATAAATCGAAAATAACCAAGATTTATATTACTAATCTAAGTTTTCTTCTCAACAAAACCAGTTGTGCATCAAAGATAAGGACCACCAACATGTTCAAACATCCATTATATCAGGATCATGAAACACATGTTTCAACCTGAAGACAAAAGATATTAAAGTTAGTACAGACACATATGCATGATGATTTAAAGATTCAAGTTTGCAATTTTTTTTAATACAAATGGAACAGTGGACCAAGAGTCAAAAGATAGCCAACTATCACAATACACAAACACATTTTCATATCTCAAATAATTATACATATACATAATAATACTTATGACGAAACATAATAATGCTAATAGATTACAATTCCAACAAAATACTTTGCTTAGGTTGTAACAGACTAACAGTTCCATCCATTTGAAACTGTTTCACAATCAAAACTCACCACTCCAAAAGTTTCGAGATTATATGATGATTATGCTACGAAAGTGCTACTTTTTTTTATTTAAAACACTGCTACAGAACTCATAAACCAGTTGGCATTTCCTACAAGGGTAATCATTAACTTATACAACAAAGTAATGAATATGAGAATTTAGTATCCTAAAGATGAAGGGGTCATAGAGATAGAGCTAACCATTTTGCAAGATCGGCAGCAGCAACAACAACAACTTAGATGGCAATCCCATCTGAACAAAGTAACCATAAAATTACATTAGGCATATATAACCCACCTATTCATTTGTGTCTGGAAAATTATGTTATGTTATATCTTAGGAGTATTAAGAACAACTTAAGCATAGTTTTTTTTTTAAATTATTTCACTCAAACACACCATTCAAGAAAAGATTATATGACTGGCATACAATTGACTGCCATTTAAGTAAAATAAAGTTGGATTGGCAACAAAATAAGCTAAAGGCTGCAGCATCCCCCCAATGGAAGACATTAAACTTGACGACAACAACCGAACAAAGTTGTATAGTTTCTTTTTCCCTTTATGACCTTGTAGAAGAGTCTTTTACTTGTTGGTACCCCAATATCCATTTAAAGTTGTGTCTGAGACTCGAAAGCAAAAACAGTTGCTAAAACGAAAAACCAAGATTCTCAATGCTTTTTATCAAGCATTTAAGATCGGCTCAACTTACAATAGCGTTATTAGTTTATTAACAAAAAATAAAAATAAATAGAGGTTCAATACTTCCTTAACTACACCGTTTTGAGCAGTCTCTAGATTTGATATATAAGGCTATTGGGTGTGGAGGAGGGTAGTCACTTGGGGATGATCTGCCATGTTGGTGGCCACGTCATCGGGTCTTGGGGATGAGCCCCTTTATATATATATACAATATTTATGTATGTATGTTGAATAAAGAAAGAGAGAGGAACGTCTTACCCGTCGGGTGGGCGACGTTGGCGACGGGACAACCCCCAAGGGGTGGTGTGGGCGGGCCTCACCGTGCTGGGGACGTCCCCAATACCGTCCCTGGTCATGCCTCTGTTATAATCATTTCAGTATACATGCCCTATTATAATCATTTCATGTACTAAGTTACAACCAAACATGCCTCAGATTATTTTTCTTATGATCACTATTTAAATTCAATCATGAATCATGTCCTTTTTACATTTTATAATAGATTAATCTAGGTGAATATGGAGTAATTAGTTAAGTATCATAGATAGGTTTGTGTTTAATGGTTAGACAGAAAACATTAATTCTTTTTGTTAAACAATGTAGACATGCCTAATCTTAGTCGAAAATCATCAACCATACCTACAAGCAAAGTAAAGAACCATACCAGCGAAGAAGCAAGCCTAGGAAACACCAGGTATTGATCAATTGAAACCTAAATCTCGCAAAATAATACATCCACAGTAGACAGAAGCTTCTGGTTGTAGTTTTTGGTTGGTCACATTTGAACTATTGAACCCTAATTACGGAAGACCAAAACCACTATATTGGGTCATAGGAGCTCCAGCCATTCGTCGGAGTTTATCTAATGTCGCCGGAGATCGGGTCTGATGCGACACCAACAGACATCATGCCATTAGCCCTAACCACCATCGTCTTCATTGTCATTAACCCATACCATCACCGACGTCAGCGATACCGTTGGCCGCCGGAGTGTAGTCAAGTTACTCTCTCTCTCTCCTGATTCGGTTTCTTCTGATCTCTCTCACTATCCAAACATGTGTGAGGAAGGTGGTTTAGGGTTTTCATATGACTGAGGATTAACGACGCGTGTCTTCCACCTCCCAAACTACCCAATGACAAGAGAAAACCAAGAAAACAAATAGAACATTACTCTAAGCAGGATGTACAACTCTCATTGCATAGAAATGTTAAAAATTAGAGTATATATAAATGCCTAAGTGAGTTCGATGAACCAAATTGTGCATTCGTATATGTTAATAAGTCAATTGACTTTTTAAAAAGTCAAACTGACCAATGATAAGATCGAATAATAATTTCGACATAAAACCCGTAAGGTGGAATAGTCATGATTGATAATGACTAATCTAACAATCTTACGAAATATAATGATAGTTTGACGCTTGACAATCTAAGTGGAAGCTTGGGAAGGAAGCGGGTCAAACGAATCAAATATGAAGGAAAAACATAATTTGGATGCAAGGTAAGTAAAGCTTACACCCTTTTATAGAATACTCATTATTGTATGGGTTATAAATACGGCAAATTAATATTCTAAATATGATGTTCCGACGCAAAAGGATATGGGTCGGAACAAGTGAAAATGATAAAAAAAAAAAAACCATAATTGATGGTAAAAAAAGGGTAAAACGGTAATTTAGTCATGAAATGACGAACATACAATGAGTTTTTGAAATGTTACCTTGTGGTGTAACTCATATTGAGAAAAAGGGTAAAATGGTAAGTTAGTCACGTGTTGACGAATGTAAGTTGAAGTTTCAAAGATACCCTATGACGTAAGCCAAGATGGGTTAAATATGTAAGAAAAATGATTTAAGAAATATGACCTTATGGTGAAAATCCGTAATGGGCAAATGTGTGTTTTGGGAAGTAAACATCATGTTGTTATAAATATAAAATGTTTGGTCGTTTCGACCAAACGTGTCAAATGGTGATGTTAACACCATTTGACAATAACGACTAATAAGTGCTTGTCGAGTCTTATGCTCACAGGGTAAAACGACATATGGAATTTGGTTTGCCATTAATTAGCAAATTAATAAAGCAAGGTATTAAAATAGGTCAATACTTTGACCCGAGCTAGGTATGTGTAAATAGGATTATAGCTAAAAGGTGTGATTTTGGTCAAATATGTTGTTGAAAGTCCTTCGTCGTAAAAGAAGGGACTAAAATTGACCAGAACGCCCTTGAATGATGAACCAGACAAACGACCTTTAAGGGTTGTTTAGAAATAAGTTTTATGATCAAGTAAGTCTTTGATAAGTGTAAAAAGTTAAAGGTGTAAAGCCTTTTTGGGTCAAACACCTCAAAAGGGGTCTTTTTTCGTGAAATGACTAACCGAAGGGTAGAATTCGGAATAAATAGTTCACTATATTAAATCCACCACAAATATAGTTGTGGTGGAAGATAAGTAGATATCTTAATGTGAGAATAAGATACAAGTAAAAAGGGAGAGCGTGATACGAGTGTAAAATGCTAAAATCCTTAACGGGTCAAAATAAGTATACACGCAAAACGGGTTACGGATGCATAGAAACCTGTGAATAAAACCTTGGTTAATAGGAAACAATTATAGCATGATGTTCATGAGAATTAGAATGCAAACAAACAAGTTTGTTTGATAAATCATGAACGGGTCAAAAGTTTTTAAATAAATATAAATCCGATGGCTTAAAAACTTGAGAAAGTGTTTAGTCAGATGTTGGATTTTAACTCCGTATGATGGAGGAACAAATTACGATCACGTAGGAAGAAACAAGTCGTAAAACGGATAAAAATTGAGCGAGTTATGAATGTTTAAGCGAAAAATGGGATTGCTGAATTTATGCAACATCCAGTTGGAAACCTTCTGTCGAAATGGAGGGCTCGCGCCCCGCGACGGCTGACGGGTGGTCCGTAGGACGACCCTTAAATGAGCTAAATATGTGCATATCCCATATTTTACACGGTTATGTATCGTGAATGTGATAACTACGAGTGTTCGTGTGTTTTACAGGTAAATCGCTTAATTCGGTTAAATTGGAACCGTAGGATACTGATTGATGATACAAAGGGCATGTGCAATTTTTAAAGAAAGTGGGTTTTAAAAGTTTTATGTTGAAAAACCCTATGGGGAGCACCAATTCACGTGAATCATCCATCATCATCATATCTTTGATTAAAAATTGTGATTGAGAATTATTATTTTTATAATATACACCATCATGGAACACAAAGTCAACATTAATTGGGCTTTAGGAGGTGAACAACAAAAGTCAACAATCACACAATGGTTTTAAATAGTTGGTGGACACACAAGACTTTTGGAGCCTATATCACGTGAAAGATAACAGGGGGCTGTTTGTTAATTCATTAGTGGGCGGCACATATGACACAACACATGGGCTGTGACTTTGGGGGCGGCATGTATTGGATCAGGTGGATGGTAGCTCTGTTTGGATTGGGCCGCCATCACATGTGGGGACTAAATACATCAACAACAACATTAAAACTCATCATCATCTCTTGCAGAGGAGGTGGCGGCAAATTCAACAACAACATCATCAAGCACTTGTGGACTTCCTTGATTGGGCCGCATTGGGGCGGCACATGTGAAGAAAAAAAAAGACATCTTGGGTTCACAAACATCAACAGCACGTGACTTGGGCGGTGATACGATAAACACGCACACATTTGGCGGCTAGCATTGGTGAGGAACAAAGAAGAATATTCAAGTCACCACCGTAAATTACGGTCTCACCGTAATTTACGGTGGACCTGAAAATCACTTGGTGGCCACCGTAAATCAGTCAACTTGCACCGTAAACAAATCAAGTCCACCGTAAATTACGGTGGAGCCGTAATTTACGGTGGTATCTGCGGAATTTTATGTAACTGCCTCATTTAAGTTAGTTTTATGGTGGCTTTTGATTATCACTCATCATTGGACGGTTATTGGAGACACTGGGGGCGATTTTTGGCTCTCTCTTGTGTTCTTGAGTGATCAAAAACATGAAGACTTTGTTTTGGATTCCAATTGACAAAGGTTCGATTGTGATGATGGTTCATAACACTATGAGCGGCTAGGTTTGTTTGGTGATCGTCTCGGATGTAAGGTTTTATTTGTGACAATTATGCTTGTTCTTTAATTTCTGGAATATTAGACTGTGCATGTGTTGTTAGTTTATTATGGTGTTTGATTGATTGTTTGTAAATTGTTGATGTATGTTTGATCATAGTTCTAAACCATACGTTCTTGGTGCCGTTGGCAATCGAGATATCATGGGAGGGATTAGGGTTGGATATGTGTTGATTGGTCATCGGGTAACAACCTCGCGTTCTAGGAATCCGAGTACTTAGTTCCCTTTCATCACAAACAATTGATCTTACATGAGCCATGTCTATGTGGTTCTTTCCAGTTGAACATGAACGTTAGTTGTCCCTTAAAACCTGAAATTCGGGATGATCACTATCCTCTTATCTTGTTACAAAACTTAACTTTGATTTGTAATTTAATTTAGTTTAATCTAGTAATTAAATCCAATCGCCAAAACTCTTGAATTTAATTTATTTGCAATTAGATTAATTTAGTCAAGTTAGACATACATCGAGATAGCACATATTCCACAAACTCCCTGTGTTCGATACCCACTTACCGCTATCTATATAGTTGTTTTTGGGATTAAATTTGCGTGACCACGACAATCACGTCAAATTTTGGCGCCGTTGCCGGGGAATAGTGCGCAACGTGTGTTATCTTGTGTATTAGTAAAAAAAAAAAATTAAAAGAAAAAAAAAAAAAAAAAAAAAACCAAAAAGATTTCTTTTATGTTCATGATTTACACTTGGTAGTTGAGTTGTGTTGTGCAGGATGACAGGGCATTACACAAATTTCAGCTTATTTACGTGTAGATTGTGCAAAGGCCCACTTCATCCGAGTATATGTTGTGGGGAGGCCCAACATAAGCGTAGAGAAGAACAGATGAGAATGGACGAGCGGAATGTCCATTATGATGAGTTTCACCCACATGATTCATACTATGATTCACCTTACAAGTCGAACATGGATTATTATGATGAATATTCCCAACTTTCATATGAAGGCCCTCAGATGTACGATCAAGATTATTATCATGCTCAGTATACATTTGATCAGTCTGGTTATGAATGTGTAACTCAACAACCTACTTTGCACTATCAGTCACATAAATCTGAAAGTCTTGGAGAGATGATGAGAAAGAGACACATGGTTCATGTTGAAAAAGAATTAAAAAAACCTCATTTGTCAATGGAAGAACGAGTAGAACTTTTGGAATGGAAATATGATTTGCTACCAAAAGAGGTGAAAGAGATGAGGCCAGGGACGTTGATGGTGGAAAAACGTCAAGCAAAACAACACTGGATACATGTGCAGATTGAACAAATGACACCTATGGGTGATGTAGAAGAAAAGGTTGTGAGTCCTCCCGAACTTGAAACTGAATTATTAAGGTCAAATGAGGAATATACAATTGAAATTATTGTGGAGGAACCACCTATGGAGAGCAAAGTTGAGGGTCTTTTACTTGATGAAGCAATCAAAGTTGATTACAACTCTCCGGCTGTGGTGGTTATGGAAACCAAGAGTGTTAAGGATGCATGTTTAGAAACTAGGAAGGTGGCACTTCATGATGTGGGAGATTTCATTCATAAGTTATGTTTATGGGAGAGTTTGGATTTGTTGGGCACAGAAAACGAAGTAGTGAAGTGGAGAGTAAACTACCGAGCATTTGTTGGAAATTCGGTAGGAAAATGTGGATTTAAAGAATTTTGCAAAGAAAGATGGGACGTGACAAAGCACACACACAAGAGAAGAATCAAACATCGTGCTTACATCAGCAACGAAAAAGGTAAGTGTGCATTAAGACCACCATAACGCATATCAGGTATGGTCTGGCTGAAGACCTTTAAACTTAGCGCTCTTGGGAGGCAGCCCGAGGATGTAGAGTATTGTATTTGTGTTTTGTTTTGTTTTGCTTTGTTTGGTTTTGTTTTGGTGTTGGGTTTGTGTGTTGGCAGGTTATTACGTTTCAACCCTCGCGGATGCAATGATTCAAGTGTGGGGATGTTTGGCAACATCCCTGTTGAGATATCGGCGAATCTAAGAGATGTTTTTGAACCGGTTCGATCACCGCAGCTGCATCACTACCAACACTGCTGATTTACTAATCAGGTCGTGTCTTGTTCTCATCTTGTGCCCCTTTGTATATATTCATGTTTAAGTTTTTGGTTGGGCGGTTGGGTGGTGTTTTGATGTGTTTAGTTTATGGGTTGTGAAGGAATTGGTGGTGTTTTTAATAATTAAAAAAAAAAAAGAAATTTGGGGTTTGAGAGTATAAGCAATTGTTGATGTTCTTGGTTAAAGCGATCTTTTCCTCAAAACCATACATTGGGACAATGTATCCCAAGTGTGGGGATGGGGGAATTTTTGAGAATTTTAAAATTTTTGTAAATTCAAGCGAAAAGTGTAAAAATTTGAAAGCTTGATATTGTTCCATTTGACACACCGACACCCATTCCTAGTCTTTTCTTGGTGAGGATTTGAGCCACACATGATTGTTATTGATATTTCATTGTTTGAGTGGCGGTGTGTGTTGTTGTGTTAATAGAACTTGTGTGTGAATACTTGTTAAATCCTAGAATTAACATGCTTTTGAAAATGATAGGGGACTTTTAGGAAGGCCTCGTCTAGATGTGTGAGAGTGCGGGATTGGTGGGTTGGACCTCATACGTTACATATATGAGCTTGGTATTGTGAGGGGTGGGGGTTTGGTCTTTAGAAAGCCATGTTTGAGCCTTATACCATTCGGTTGTGACCCAAACCTACTTCCTACAAAATTTTACCTATTGAGATGACCCGGTTTAGGAGATTTAGTATGTAGTATTGATGTTCTTGTATATATTGTTGAGTTTGATGTGTTATGAAAAAAAAAATGAAAAAAAAAATGATGAAAAAAAAAAGAAAGAGAAAAATATGAAAAAAAAAAAATATTTAGTTGCAATTGTAGTTGAGAATGTTGAAGAAGTTGTGTATATAATTGGTGTTTGTTTTGTTTTGTAGTAGAAATAAAAACCGGGTCAAATCAATTAGCTCTTTCATATGTATTCCACCATTTTCCTACCTTTACACCTAGCCCCGTTGCAACCCGCAAGTCCCTTTGATTCTAAAGCATGTTAGATATTTGTTAGGAGGAAACTTGATTTGTATACAAGCTTATTGTCGCACACACACACACGCGTTGAGTGGTTTAGCATTATGCTAATATTTCTTGTCACCGAGAGTTTTTGTGAGGGGTGTGTCTTGTGGTATGATTGAAGGTTAGTAAAATGACGATACATTCTAGCTTGGTTTGCATTTTGATCGCTTGTGATTTCGAAATAGTTTTTGAATGGGTTGCTTGGGACAAGCAACGGGTAAGTGTGGGGATGTGACGGGTGGTCCGTAGGACGACCCTTAAATGAGCTAAATATGTGCATATCCCATATTTTACACGGTTATGTATCGTGAATGTGATAACTACGAGTGTTCGTGTGTTTTACAGGTAAATCGCTTAATTCGGTTAAATTGGAACCGTAGGATACTGATTGATGATACAAAGGGCATGTGCAATTTTTAAAGAAAGTGGGTTTTAAAAGTTTTATGTTGAAAAACCCTATGGGGAGCACCAATTCACGTGAATCATCCATCATCATCATATCTTTGATTAAAAATTGTGATTGAGAATTATTATTTTTATAATATACACCATCATGGAACACAAAGTCAACATTAATTGGGCTTTAGGAGGTGAACAACAAAAGTCAACAATCACACAATGGTTTTAAATAGTTGGTGGACACACAAGACTTTTGGAGCCTATATCACGTGAAAGATAACAGGGGGCTGTTTGTTAATTCATTAGTGGGCGGCACATATGACACAACACATGGGCTGTGACTTTGGGGGCGGCATGTATTGGATCAGGTGGATGGTAGCTCTGTTTGGATTGGGCCGCCATCACATGTGGGGACTAAATACATCAACAACAACATTAAAACTCATCATCATCTCTTGCAGAGGAGGTGGCGGCAAATTCAACAAAAACATCATCAAGCACTTGTGGACTTCCTTGATTGGGCCGCATTGGGGCGGCACATGTGAAGAAAAAAAAAGACATCTTGGGTTCACAAACATCAACAGCACGTGACTTGGGCGGTGATACGATAAACACGCACACATTTGGCGGCTAGCATTGGTGAGGAACAAAGAAGAATATTCAAGTCACCACCGTAAATTACGGTCTCACCGTAATTTACGGTGGACCTGAAAATCACTTGGTGGCCACCGTAAATCAGTCAACTTGCACCGTAAACAAATCAAGTCCACCGTAAATTACGGTGGAGCCGTAATTTACGGTGGTATCTGCGGAATTTTATGTAACTGCCTCATTTAAGTTAGTTTTATGGTGGCTTTTGATTATCACTCATCATTGGACGGTTATTGGAGACACTGGGGGGCGATTTTTGGCTCTCTCTTGTGTTCTTGAGTGATCAAAAACATGAAGACTTTGTTTTGGATTCCAATTGACAAAGGTTCGATTGTGATGATGGTTCATAACACTATGAGCGGCTAGGTTTGTTTGGTGATCGTCTCGGATGTAAGGTTTTATTTGTGACAATTATGCTTGTTCTTTAATTTCTGGAATATTAGACTATGCATGTGTTGTTAGTTTATTATGGTGTTTGATTGATTGTTTGTAAATTGTTGATGTATGTTTGATCATAGTTCTAAACCATACGTTCTTGGTGCCGTTGGCAATCGAGATATCATGGGAGGGATTAGGGTTGGATATGTGTTGATTGGTCATCGGGTAACAACCTCGCGTTCTAGGAATCCGAGTACTTAGTTCCCTTTCATCACAAACAATTGATCTTACATGAGCCATGTCTATGTGGTTCTTTCCAGTTGAACATGAACGTTAGTTGTCCCTTAAAACCTGAAATTCGGGATAATCACTATCCTCTTATCTTGTTACAAAACTTAACTTTGATTTGTAATTTAATTTAGTTTAATCTAGTAATTAAATCCAATCGCCAAAACTCTTGAATTTAATTTATTTGCAATTAGATTAATTTAGTCAAGTTAGACATACATCGAGATAGCACATATTCCACAAACTCCCTGTGTTCGATACCCACTTACCGCTATCTATATAGTTGTTTTTGGGATTAAATTTGCGTGACCACGACAATCACGTCAACGGCCAACAACCATTACGGTCGCGGCCCGCCAGGGCTGTCGCGCTATGCGACAGCTTACCTTAGATCCTGTCGCGCCACGCGACGACTTCCAAAGCTGTTAAAATGTTGTTGTTTGTTTTTTTTTTTTTTTTTGACTCACGAACTCGTTCAGACATGTTATAAACACTGAATGACTAAAGCATTTCATGTTTTATGAAATGTAGGTATGCCGAGAAGTACCGGATGACGATCAAGCTCATCGAAGAACCGAACACGATCAAGATTCAAGCTTCCGCATTATGTATCATCGTCACGTCTTAAACGACGATATATATATACATACTATGTTGAAACGTTTTAAATGTTAAAATGTTTTAGGAAAGTCGTATTTTCAAATGTATGTGTAATCGTATAAACACATTTTTATGCGAAACTTATATGAATATTGTTAAATAAAGTAAGGATCTTACAAGCTCAAATAGCGGCACACAAAGACATCGATCGAACTTTTGGTGTTATACAGAAAAGATGGCGCATTTAGAGCATGCCATGTCGATTGTGGGACAAAGAAAAAAATGAAATGTGATGTACGCGTATACTATGGGGGTGGAGAGACAATCAAATAACGAAGACATTAGTGATGATGCGAGAACATTAAACAGATTTGAAATCCTGAACAGACAGACACATCAGAACATTTGAGCGGATTTAGTTGAACATATTTAGATGATTTCGAGATACAACCCGATGAAGATGATAATAATTAAAAATATGTGATGTAGTAGTTTTATATTTGATGTAATTTTTTATTTAATTAGATATATTTTTCTAGTAGAATTGTTATTGCCTTTTTTAATTAATATAACGTTTTTCCTATAAGTTAAATTTATTTGTTTAGTAAAAGAAAGTGTATAAAAAACTAATGTAACGTGTCGACTCATACTCCAAACTAGGGCTGGTATAACGAGTTAACTCGATCTGTTAAGACACGAAAACGATAAGACACGAACCTGAAACACGTAAACACGAACACGAACACGGCACGAAATCTTATCGTGTCAGATTTTCGAAACACGAACACGGACCTGTTAATAAACAGGTTACACGAAACGACCTGTTAAGACACGA
>JARYGA010034809.1:0-31766 GCA_030545235.1 Helianthus tuberosus | reverse complement strand
GATTGTATTCTTACAACACACTCAACACTAGTCATCCATCTAATTAGCCAACACAACAACTAGAGAAACTTGGTGGGTCACCTTCAAAACCGTAGGGGGGGGGGGGGGTTGGTTTATTTATTTATTTTATCTTTTTAAATCTTGTTATAATATATAAACTTTTGTGAACTTGGTTATTTATATATATTAGTTTTTATATAATAAAATGATCCAATACTCTAAACTAATGTTATAATATGTCAAACTATCTCACTAAAATTATTGTTTTGTTGTTCGGTTGATGGATTCGGTTCAGGTCTCGTACCGGGTTAAATACTGATATTTCGTTTTTCTTATATAATTTTATCTACACAAGTGTCTTTATACTAATTTTATTGTTCAATTTATTAATCCGACTCTCCGAACTAATAAATTTATTATTTTGGACACAGTTCCTGTACCGGCTTTGTTGTCGAGCAGTTACTGAACTAGTCATGCAACTTTAAAAAATAAGATTTATATAAGGGTTCTGCGTTGTTTTTAATACCAGTTATATTATTTATGACAAATAATATTTATTTTTGGGTTTTTCGGACAATTTCTGTTTTGTTTTGCGGAATGATATACACTTCAGCAGGATTGTTGAATTAATCTGCGGATCGGACAATTTATTGTTTAAATAATATTTTTCTAAAAAGTATTGCTTGTACATTATTTCCAACTAATTTTTTTACGAAATTTTGGTACGGACATATCTTTATGTCTTGTTTTTGCCATGTCAGACGGTACCACAGCTAGTACTGACAGGTATCGTATGTTCGCGTTTCTACCGCCAATCTAGGATATAGTTTCTAATTGTGACGAATTTGCTATCATACTAAGTTATGATTTTTAAAATTCCTAGACTTTTAAGACTTAATCAAATAAAAATCAAGTCGAAATGCGAAAATATTTATTATAATAGTTGTTCATGTTGTACGGAATTACCGGTATTTTGCCGTGTGTCACAAAATAAAGATAAACAAAAATTTGGTGAGGTAGCTGATGAAGGCTACTTTCTAGGTTGTGTACCTGGAACACCGAATAAAAGGCTTTTAATCTAAAAACTGGTAAAATTAAGGTTGTGTTTAATATTGAAATCACTACATATTCACCTCAACAATGCAGATGAGTCTCAGTTGATTCAAACTGTAATTAGTGAGGATGAAGAGGGTGACTTCATGCCGAGATCAAGCGCTTCGATGACAGATGCTCCAGGAACTTCCTCCAATGTGGTTGAACAAAATTCAAGCGATAGTGAGTCTGAACCTATTCAGGGGGAGGTTGGATCCAACCTGGGCAAAAATTTAGAGGTTGACACCATTGCTACAACACGAGCAAACAGAGATCACCCAGTTGAGAACATTATTTATGATGCTTCTACAGGTGTTCAGACTAGAAGAGGTATGATTGAAGGTTCCTGTTTGTTTGCTTCAATACAGAAAATGAGAATCATAAACAAGTGTTTGTATAGCTGCTTCGTTGCCCAAGAAGAGCCGAAGAATGTGCACATGGCTCTAAAAGATAATTCATGGGTTGAAGATATGCAAGAGGATCTAGCTCAGTTCATGAAGCAGAAGGTTTGGGTGCTAGTTGACCTACCTGAAGGAGAGAAGAAAATAGGCACTAAGTGGGTGTTCAAGTGCAAGAAAGATGACCGAGGGATTGTGATGAGGAACAAGGCTCGGTTAGTGGTTAAGGGGTTCAATCAGCAAGAGGAGATTTACTACAATGAAGTGTTTGAACCAGTGGCAAGGTTAGAAGCAATTCGTTTGTTCCTAGCCTTCGTATCATTCAAGGGCTTCAAAGTTTACCAACTTGACGTGAAGAGTGCGTTTCTTTACGGGAAAGTCCAAGAAGTGGTGTATGTCTCACAACCAGATGGGTTTACTGATCCAGACTATCCAGATCAAGTGTATAAGCTAAATAAGGCTTTGTATGGATTGAATCAGGCACCTAGGGTGTGGTATAAGACATTGTCAGCTCATTTGTTGAAGAATGATTTTGAGAGAGGTCAGATTGACAGTACATTGTTTTTTAAGCGAAAGAAGGAAGATTTTCTGCTGGTACATGTATACGTGGATGACATCGTTTTTGGTTCATTTGATGAGAGCATGTGTCATGACTTTGAGGAGGTGATGAAGAGCAAGTTTGAAATGAGTGCGATGGGTGACTTATCCTACTTTCTGGGTTTGCAAGGTGAACAGAAGAAGGATGGGATGTTTATACATCAGACAAAGTATGAGTGTGACATTTTGTCTCGTTTCAAAAGGGAGGATTGCGCTACTTTCAACACACCTGTCTGCGAGAATCACAATCTTGGTCCAGATCATGAGAGTATGGAAGATGTTGATCCAACTCAGTACAAGGCAATCGTTGGTTCTCTAATGTACTTGACAACTTCAAGACCATACATCATGTTCGTAGTGTGTCTCTGTGCCAGATATCAGGCTAATCCAAAAGAGTCACAAATGAAAGCGGTGAAGCGTATTCTTCGTTACTTGAAGGGGAAACCAAAACTTGGGTTGTAGTATCTAGCTGCTAGTGATTTGAAGTTTGTTGCTTACACTGATTCAGACTTTGGAGGATGTAAGTCAACCAGAAAGTCTACAACGGGTGGTTGTCAGTTCTTAGGGGGGAGGATTGTGTCTTGGCAATGAAAGAAGCAGTCTTGCGTGTCTACCTCTATGTGAGAAGCTGAATATATTGGTGCAGGTAGCTGTTGCTCTCAGGTTCTCTGGATTCAACAGCAGTTGTGCTATTACGGTTTGAAATTCACTTGTACCCCTATAATGATAGACAATAATGCCACTATTTCAATCACAAACAATTCCGTAAAGCACATTCCCACAAAACATAATGACATTCATCATCATTTTATACGGGGTTGTGTTGAAAAGAAACTGATTGAACTTCATAGAGTCGACACATTAGATAACCTTGCAGATCTTTACACAAAAGCTTTTGATAGAGCCCGTTTTGAACTTGTAGTCGAACTCAATGGGATGAGGAATCCTAAATAACCAATTTTTATAAGAATTTTTTTAAATATTTTACTGTTTTATTAAAATCAAAAATTAAAAAAATGAGAACTATAAAAATGAAAAAAAATTAGAAAATCAAAAATGAGTTGTCACTGTGTGAAAAAAAAATGATAGTACATCAGCGAGTCAGACTGTCACACTGAATTTGAAATTAAATTGCCTAAGTGTGATAGTAGTTCCATTATATGATGTACCTGTAGGCAAAAGGCATGAAATAATCAACTTACCAACGTGATATAAACTTAACGAACTATGTCAGTGGCGTATGGTTTAATGACATTAAATCTTGCGTTGAGAGATTGCCAAAATCTGAGGTTTTGTGTCTTTATGCTGCTATTTCATCCGGGGATATCAGAGTTGTCCTTCTGCTGCATCCAGATATATGCTGACATAGGCACAACCAAGATATCTTAAAAGAGCTAAAGTGCCAAAAACCCAGAGATTAAAGAAGCTCTCCTAGAGAGTCATTCAAATGTGCAAAATGCATAAATCGTACCAAATTATGTGGTATTTGCCCTAACCCTCGTTAGAAATTGGTCTCTTTGCTATACGAATGTACTGACCTGATCACCGATTTTCTAACGTTGTAAAACAAAAGGATGAATATGGTATACTCACCTACTACTAGGAAGCTTTGTGCATACCTTGATCGTAGGGGTATGTCCTGAAGTGGGACACACTTGTATATCAGTATAATATACCTTAACATCTCACACGGTAATGGAACTTGAAATGTATACGCATTTTGTTTAAGTGGATAAACTTACTGGTAATCGTCTTGGACTGCTCTTTACGAAAATTAGATAAAGAATTATATAATAGCGTGAAAACAGTTTGATTTTGCTGATGTGATCTTCTTACCGGTGACTCTCACAAAAATAGAGTGTTTATTGCTTTTGTTAGTTGATTTCAGAAAATATAAAAATCCAAAAAGATTTTCCTTTTTCTTTAAAATTCTTAGCGTACGGAAAATGGTTGTTCATGGAGTTCGTACGGCTAGGGGAGACGGTGTTAGAATACGAGTTAAAAAATTTAAACCTTGTAGGTTTTAGTATATTGGACAAAATTTTTGGGTGGTTTAGAATTTGCTTAATCTGTGATACAATTTTACCCATAATTTGTTTAACTATGTTGAAAAATTCTTATGGTTTCTCGAGATATTTGTTTTATAGTATACAGATTGAAGCAGTGTGTTGCTGAGAAGATGTGATGAGAGATGAGGAGTTTGTTGCTGCTTGGTAGAATCCTCCTTCTAGAACGGAATATATAAAAACGTACTTGGATTTCTGACTCGGAGATTGGAAGAATTGGTGATTGTATGCATCAGCTTAGGGGGAGTCTGTTGCTTGCTGACAGAATTCATGTTGAAGCTGACGCTATCCAAAGACCGAAGACTACGACATCTAAAGACTAAAGTTCACCTTTGCAAGCTATTGTCAAGGGGAAGTTTGTTGGTGCAGGTTATGTGACAACAGCTTATGATTTGGTCTTTAGATGTATTAAACAAGTTTGGATAACAATGAAGTCTTGGGTTCCGAGTTTACAAGACATGATGATTCCGAGTTTATGTTATTATGAAGACTAGTCCGAAGTTTATCAAGATCAAGGCTTGTCCGAGTTTATGAAGTTGAAGGGATGTCCGAGTTTATCAAGCTACAAGATGTCCATACTTGTGTATGTAAAGGGAAATCCGAATTTGTGGACCTTCACAAATTCGGATATATTCAATCATGTCCGAGTTTAGGAGTTTATCTATTAGTCCGATTTTGTCATTTGTATCAGGTCCGAGTTTGTATTTATTATGTACGTATGCCTAGCCCAGTTGCATGGCTGTGTTATATAAACAATGCTGCATTAGGGTTTTAGGTAAGACATTAGAGAGAATAGAGTTGCAGAGTTTTTAATGAAAGAATACACAGAGAATGGTTGTGAGGTTCTTGTGATCTTGAGTGATTGTAAAACGTTTGAGTTTGATAATCATAGAAGATCGGTTTAAAGTTTTTGTTCGTGTTCTTCCTCTAATATTCTTGTTTATGTGTTTGTGTGATCTATCAAGGGGATTTCGCACCCTTGATTGATTGTCAATCTCATTACGATCCATGCGATAGGGACCTACAATAATGCTGACTTATTTGACAATTTGTCCCCTTCAACATGAGGACAAAAAATAAAGCAAGTACATCCAAAAACCCTTAATTCATTGTAATCTAGAAGTTCACCATATAGTTTTTTCAAAGGGATACGACCCAGAATTATGAGTAGTAAGGATCCGATTAATCACAAGTTGGGCAGTTAGGAATGCGCTAGCAGTTTCCATAAGATGACGATGTTTCCTTTCAGCAACACAGTTCTGCTGAGGGGTATCGATACAACATGACCGGTGTATTGTACCATCTGACGCGAGTAACTGGGTAAAATGTTTGGAGGTATATTCACCCCCTTGGTCATAGCGGAAGCACTTTATCACAGCCGAATGGTGCGTCTTAACATAGGCTCTAGAGTCCTTCTGAATGCCAAAGAATTCAGATTTACGTTTCATAAGATACACCAAGGTATAACGAGTAAAATCATCTATAAAAGATACATAATAAATTGTCCCACCCTTACTGGAAACTAGTGACGGACCGTACACATCAGAATGTACAATATCAAAAGGAGCAGCAAAACGAGAAATAATTTTTTTCTAAAGGCAAAGTAGAGAATTTAGCAAGTTTGCAACCACTACCATCAGAATTATCACATGTAGTCAATTGACCTAGAGCACCTGTAGAGGCCAAAAAACGTAAACGTGATGCTGACATATGTCCCAAACGAGAATGCCACCGATAAAAATCAGAGGATGAACGACTCAAACAAAAGGAAGACAAGTCAACACTAGAAGCTGCAACATCAATATCTTTGAGATTATCCAAGACATAAAGTTCACCTACCTTACGGCCAGTCCCAAACACCCTCATAGAATGTGAATCCAGTAAACAACAAATGGAATCAGAAAAAAACAAAAAATAACCAGATTTGCACAACTGACAAACCGAAACAAGGTTTAAAGCAAGATTTGGAATATAATAGACATTAGTGAGAGAAATATGAGAGGTAACAATAGATCCAACACCCACTACTGGCATTGATGTAGCACTAGCAGACATAACAGACGCAGATGAATCAGATGTCAATGATACAAAAGATGTCAAGTAGGGTGATATATGATGAGATGCACCAAAATCCAAAGGAAGAAAGAATACCTCAGGTACTAGACGAAGACATGCCTGAATTTAGAAACACTCTAAATTGCTCAAAACCAAAGGATCTGAAGCAGACATTGGGACAGGACCAAAGGGTGCATTTGGATTTGAAACGCATCGTTGATGTTGTGTTGTCTGGTTAAGCAACAATGGACACCGAGACTTCCAATGGTTTTTCGGTTTGCAATATGCACACTGATCGAAAGCAACTTTAAAGTCACGTGTAGATGAAATAGAATCATCCATGATATATATATATATATATATATAGTGAGAGGATCATGAGAAAACTACTTAAATGTGAGAAAACTAAAAAACTCACTCAAAACCACTAAAAAGGAGGGGGAGGGGACTTTTAATGAAGGAGGGGTAAAATTGGAAAAAAGATATATAACTTTTCAAACATGTCTATCTTCTTCATATGTTATTATTATTATTTTTTTAAATTGAACCATAAGATCACAAATTTTCTTATCTTTCATTTGAGTATATTCAATCATATTTTTTTTACACAAACAAAAGATTTAACGTGTCGTCTTGTTTTCAATACTATTATTATAGTAGTGCACATGTGCAATATAACATGTAATTTAGCCTTAAGATTTAGGTTTTGGGTTTAGTTTAGCTTTTACGCTCTGCTCCCGAGTTAACTTAACGAGGGATAAGAAAAGAAAGTTAAAGCGAGAAAGGAAAGAAAAAGATGTCTTTCTCACCGTTTCCTCCCAAATCGGAAGGAAAGAAAAATTAAAGAATTTAGCCTGATTTTCCTTTCATTTCCTTCCTTAAATAAAACTCGGGAACACGACATGTTTTATTTTCCTTTCTTTTCTTTCCTTAAATGAAACTCTGGAACACAAAATATTTTTACTTTCTTTTTGTTTCCTTTCATTTCCTTCCGTTAGTAAACTCTGGAACACAATGTTAGGGTTAGGTATTTGAGGGGTTTAGGTTTCGGGTTTAGTTTTTAGGTGGGGTAAGAGGGCGGATAGGTTTTTTTTTTTTTGGGGGGGGGGGTTTGTTAGATTTTTGGGGTGGTGAGGGTTGGGGGGTTTAGGTTTTTTTTTTTTGTGTGTAGGGGGAGGGGGGTTTAGGTTTATGGGAGTGAGGTTGGGGGGTGGGGTTTAGGTTTTTGGGTGTGGGGGTTAGGTTTTTGGTCGGTGGGGGTTGGAGAGTTTAGGTTTTTCGTAATGTTGCACATGTGTAGTAATAAATAGTAGCATTGAAACAAGTACGACAACTTAAATATTTTTTTATGTCATAAATTTGTCATCTTATGGTGCCATTTTTTTAAATGACAACGTATGGTGAAATAGGAAATGTTTAAAAAATATATAATTTTTTTTTCCAATTTTACCCCCCACCCCCCCCCCCCCCCAATTAAAATCCCTTTCCCCTACTTTTTAGTGGCTTTGATGGAGTTTTTTACTTTTCTCATTAAGATGAGTTTTCTTATGATCCATCCCATACATATATGTGTGTGTGTGTGTGTGTGTGTGTGTGTAGTGTGAGGTTCATTGGGAAACACTAAAAAAGTGGGGAACCGACTCAAACGAACTCCAATTGGACTCATTCCAGCGGCGTTGGAACCGTCTCGTCGAACCCTAACTAGGATCTCTTAACCCTAAACCCTAAATCTGACAACCCGAACTTTACGGTTAGTGTCTTTCAATCTTGTGATTCCGATTCCTCGCTATTATCACTTCTTTGCATACTCTTCGTCTTAGTGAATCTGATAACGCTTGGGATTTTGTTAAACTAGTTAAACATAAATGATTAGTGGGTGTGAAGTGATGGTACTGGTAGGTTTCATTGTATCGCATAACTAGTGTTTGGGCCGGTTGTTAGTGCGTTTGGGCCACCTGCATTTGGGCCGCACACACACGGTGTGTATCTAAACCCGCCGGTCCACAAAGGTTATATTAGGCCGATCAGGCAAGTCCGAGGCCCAAAACCTTGTTGTGGACTATAAACCTATATATGATTATATATTAGCTATGTAGTTGGTTTTGATAACAATTAATTGTTTGGGCTTGAGCCCACTTCGGCCATTAAGTAAACCGCCCAACACCCTCATATTATAGGATTACGTAATATGCTCCTTATTAGATAAAACTTACAGCACAAACCAAATCAGAAATCGTCTCTCTCAAGAATCACGCACGGCAACAGGATACCCCCCCCCCCTTCTCTTGCGTCTCAATTCGGTTAGTATAACACCTTTATCTGATTTCATTGATCAATGTTCTTGGGTATGAATGAATGTATTGTTTGTTTGTTGATAGCCTCTTTGATGATTCCTGGTAACTTATTGTTCATAATATGAATTATGGGGGCCGAACAGTAGTTAAGGTATAACAATTAATATAATCAATTGATAAGGGTTCTTGGTTACTTGCATGAATAATTGGTAAGGAATCATGGGTGCACTAGGGTTATTAATCGATTAATTATAATGTCCAAGTATTCCTGTTAGTTGATGATTAGGGTAGCTTAATATTGTTGATTGGTGTCTACTGTTTGATAATCTTTATGATGTGGGTGTCTAGAAACAGTAGTGTGTGTGGCATAATATAATGGATCCAATTCGATTTATGAGGATAATGAGTGTTATGATAATTGTTTATGATAATTGTTATGTTGAATGTTATGAAATTGCAATACTGTTTATGATAATGTGAATATAGAAGAGTAGGGGAACCGATTAATTGAAGTTTAACATAAGGGAATAACTAGTAGAACAAATCAGTACATTAATTTGGACCACATAACATCGACTGGGCCGGTCAGGTTTAGGAAGGTATGATGATATGATTCGGATGAGTGGTACATGTGTAAATTGCCATTCATGAATTAATGAAGTGTTGAAAATTACATTATGAAAACTGGATATGGGTCTCGTACAGCTACTGGGCTACACAAACAAATAAAGAAAACTAGAAGTGGTTGTTTTGGGCCACATGTTGTTGTTTGGATAGCATATAGTGAATATTTAGAATAGTTGGGCCACATGCGTTATACAGTGGGAATCAAAGGGATTGGGTCAGTTAGGAAGTGGCCCAACAGCGAATGCCTGGTTGGACTGTTTGGATTAATTACGAGTATGGCTCAGATATTTGTTGAATAACAACATGAAAATGATTTGTTAAATTACTTGTTACAATTAACGAGTGTATTTAAATGTAAACTGAACCACTTATGTTATTGAGTGCTATGAACTTGCATTGTTAGACCCCACTTATGAACTTGCATTGTAATCTGTGTTATAAATGCAAAGAAAACATGTTTTACGCGTGCATGAAATTGACTAACTCTAGTAACCACGGTAGGGCTTGGTTGACCACTGTTGATAAACGTGTAGCTAAATCTACCGAGCAAACCAAAGGTGAGTTCATCTCTCTTAAGCATGCGTCCCGGTGGTTGGGACAGTCAGTGGGTATCCTGGGGAGGGATAAGTCTTTTGGGTAAAAACGGGAATGTTGGATAATATACTCATCCTATCACCTTTAAAGTCCCTCCGTGTTGTTTGGTTACCGGGGAGGTAACATGGTATTAGTTAGTAGCGCTACTTAGGTTTGGCAACCTCACTCCGTACCTGGGAGGACGGGTGTTGAACTAATGACCTAGTCATGACCAATGCTTTGATATGAGCATTGGAGAAAGGGCAAAATAATCAGAAGCCGTCTTGTATTCGGGGTATTATCAACATTACTTTCGGAATTAACTTCAATGGATTAACTAAACACTTGGTAACCAACGTTTTCGTAAAACTATGAACTCACCAGCGTTGTCTGATACACTTGTTGCATGCTCGCAGGTCGATAGATATCTTGGATTTGGGAACTTGTTGTCTGGAGTAGCTGGAGTGGTCATGGGTCGACTGGAGGGATTCATTTGATTGAACTATTGATATCATACATTGGTTTTTGAAACAGTTTAACATTGGTTTACTATTTGCTTCCGCTGAACATGTTGGTTTTCGTTTAAACTGGTTGATGGTAATTTTCATTAATAATTGAGGATTTTATTTATAAACTTGAATGGTTCAATGTAATTAGTGGCTCGTTGTTGGTACGCCACACGCCTAGCAGGGACATTCCCTAGGTGGTATTTTGGGGGTGTGACAGTTTGGTATCCGAGCCACTGGTTATAGTGAACTTGGTTTTAAAACGTTTTTATAAAACCAGACTATAACCGAACAGTACCGAAATCTACCATGACACTCAGCTCCAGACTGCAAGGTTCGTTTCTCATCTACAATTGCATAGTATATCTAGTGTACACTTATGTATGACATTACACATGAATGCACACTTAGCACAACAGTATGAGCCCTTATGTTACCAACCCCTGTTATGTGAACTGTTAGTGTGACACTACCCATTGACTATTGTGATTCTTGACCCTGTAAAACCTTTCGTTGCTATTTGAATGTGGGGAACCTTTTAGCGCAAGTTAAGAGGCACTGAGATAAGCATGCAAAACGCCTTATTATTATGGGTGCACACATAATAATAACGTGAGGTGCATGTGAGTCCCAGTGAGGCTTAACGAGTGTGAAAAGGGTTCCGCCCGGCTAATTGGTGATATGTTAGAACTCAGTAGTCTATAGAGGCCAAAGTAATATTTGACTTCTACTAGAACTTGCATTTTAAATCCTTCCTCTTCTTGTATAGAAACATGAGCGGACGAGGCCATGGACGTGGCCACATTGCTATGACGCAGGCCGAGTTAACCAACTTGATCAACACTCGTGTAGCTGAAGCCCTAGCGGCTTACCAGGCTGGTACGATATGTGCCAATTACTTTCTATCCTTGTGTCGTATACTCGAATCTTACCCGTGCGTTGTACGTTCTTACGTTTTAGGTCAACCTGCGAATCAAAACAATCCACCTGCTCCACCTGCATGTACGTACAAGATGTTCATGGATTGTAAGCCACAGACCTTCAGTGGGACCGAAGGGGCTGTAGGACTCCTGCGATGGTTCGAGAAGGCATAATCGGTATTTGCAATGTGTAACTGTCCTGCTGGGGACAGAGTGAAGTATGCTACGGGCACACTCGAGGATGGCGCCCTGACATGGTGGAATGCCCAGGTTCAGATGTTGGGTATTGAGATGGCGAATGCCACTACTTGGGATGATTTCAAGGAGTTGATGAGGGAGGAGTATTGTCCTCGTGATGAGGTTCAGAAACTGGAGAACGAGTACTATAATCTGAAAATGGAGGGATCTGAGATTGAAGCATACACTAGGAGGTCTAATGATTTAGCAACTTTGTGCCCTAACATGTCTCGACCCCCACATCGGCGAATTGAGTTGTATCTCAAGGGCTTAGCACCAGCTGTTAAGGGGTACGTTACTACTGCAAACTTAGACAATCTGCCCCGTATCGTCCGTTTGGCACATGAGATTACTGACCAAGAGGTCGAACGTGGCAACTTGCCGCCACGTGTTTCTGCTACTACCTCGACTGCTACAGCTACCATACCTGCCAGTGATAACAAGCGCAAATGGAACGATACTAACAAAGCAACCAGTGCCAGCCAATCTCAGAAAAGGGCCGACAACAGCATCCACCGTAGTTTCGGCTAGTCGTCTTCTGTGAATCAAAATCAGAGCAACAATTCAAATCAGGGTTCTTCCGTGGGAAAGCTACCAAAGTGTGATAAGTGTATGTTCCACCATCGCGGGCCATGCACCCGAGTATGTCATAGGTGCAACAAGATGGGCCATATGGCCAAAGATTGTAGGGTCTGGCTCCCAAAGCCGCCGCAGCAACAGGAGAGGCAGCAACCCCAACAGAATCGGGGAAATCAAAAGGGGTGCTTTCAGTGTGGTGAAGAGGGTCATTTTAAGAGGGATTGCCCTCGGCTTAATCAGAATGCTGGAAACAACAACAATACTGGGAATAACAACAACGGGAACCATGGTGGGAACGGGGCAAGTGGAAGGGTATTTACTATTGGCGCTGGGGAAGCTCGCAATGAAGGGTAATGCTGAGACCGGTACGTCTTCTTTGAATGATCTTTTTGCTTCTATTTTATTCGACTTTGGTGTCGATTTGAGTTATGTGTCTCTGTGGTTCAATCGTTAGTTAGGACTGACTCCCACCCCTCTTGTAAGTAAGCATGTAGTAGAATTAACTGATAGTAAATCGATAGAAGCTTCTCATGTTCTCTTTGATTGTAAACTTAATCTCATGGGTCAAGTGTTCGACATTGACCTACTTCCCGATACTCTTGTAAGTTTTGATGAGGTCGTTGACATGGATTTGGTTATCTATGCATCAAGCGGAATTTCTCTGAAAAGAGAATCGTGCGTATCCCTCTTCCCAGTGGGGAATCCTTATCAGTTCAAGGTCATCGTAATGTTGTGATGGTTGACATCATCTCAGCCATGAGAGCCAAGAAGTGACTACGAAAGGGGCTACCCTACTATTCTAGTTCTCGTCACCAATTCGCAACCTGAGGAAAGGAAGATCGAGGATCTTCCAATTGTTCGTGAATTTTCTGACACGTTTTTTTGAAGAGTTACCTGGTTTACCTCCACCTCGTCAGGTGGAATTTCAGACTGATCTTATGCAATTTCAGATTTCTTCTGAGATACAGCAATCCCCTGGGTTCGTTGGATACTATCGCAGATTCATCATGGGATTTTCGAAGATGGCGCAACTTCAACCTCCTTAGCACAGCGGGGAGCTGTGAATTCATGAGAAATAAAACAGGGGAACGTTTCTTCAGCTTTTGAAACCCAACCCTGCGACGCACTGAGCATCACTTCTATCCGAGGGTACCGATGATCTGGCGGTATACCATGATGGTCCAAATCAGAGTCCCAATTACACATCAATGCAGCACGAGAAGGAGATGGCCCACGTGGTGGACTTACAGGAAGAACTGCTCGATTCACGACCTACAGTGGAAGCCGTAGTCCTTGGATTTAAATTGGAGGCATTACTTGGACGGTACCGAATGCACCACTTAGACCGATCACAAGGGCCTCCAGTGTACCCTTGTTTCAAGAGAGCTAAACAATTGATGGCATCGCAGGATGGAACTTCTGAATGAATACGATCGCAAAACCTGGACGTGCACGAGCTTTGTAGCTCGCTATCGACTTTAACATACCTAATCAGACTCGTCCTGTTCAAATTGAAGAACTGAAGGAAGAGAGTTCTCAAGATAGACCCATGCGGGGCATGGGGAAGCAACCTCTGGCAGGTCGGGCGATATTGGTCACTTCGTGGAACGAATATGGACCTCACTATACAGCAACATTAGGGAGTTGGTTCAGGCGAAGCACACGGATCTCGATATCCTAATCATCTGAGTTTCGATAGGACGTATTGAAACCTGAAGACCATGTACGGATGACCGGGCCTGGAGGCCCACATAGCCACGCATGAGAACGAAGTCAAGGTGGGATATAAGCAATCAGAAACACATATATGGAAATGAGAACAAACTGCCATAGATTTGGTCACTAGTTTACTTACAACTCGAAACGGAAACATTATCCCCTGGATGATCATTGATGGACACACGTTACCAACACACTTTCTTGCAATCATGAAAACTGACGAGTCTTCACAGTTGTGAATGTTCCTCTGAGAGAGGCGGCTTTCAGGCACGAGGTGCCAACTCCTGTTACCTCTGAATATGATCTATGCATGATTTATGTCAGGCATTACACAACACCCTTGGCTCACGTCAGGACCAGAGCATTGCTTTTCGCCGTTGGGCAAACGATCAGAGAAAACAAACTCTCCTATCACTTGAAGACATGCTGCGAGATTGTGTGTGACTGGCGTTGGTGCGAATTGAAAGGACTCTTACCTATGGTTGAGTACTATTGCGGCAGTGATCATCTTAGTAACCAGACAGCTCTGTGGGGACATTACCTAGACAATAATGTCAACCTTCTTGTTAGATTGAGATGGTGGACAACTTAATTACTCAAACCTCTTGGGAAGGTTGTTTGGATCGGGAGTCGATTGACGGCAACGCGTAACTGTCAGGAAAGCTGATAAACTTGGGAAACACTGTAAGATCGCTGTAGGCGATCGTATCATGTTGAAAGTCTCACCCTGGGAGGGTGTGGGATGCTTGGGAAGCGTGGCGAGCTTAACTGACGTCTGATGAAACATGTGCGATACCTCCATTGAAGAAATTTGTCGAACACATGGACCAGGAAGTCAAGGTTCGATTAACATAGTCGTATCCCGATTGTGAGAGTTCGTTGGAACTCAAGACGTAGACCGGAGTTCATGTAGGAGCGCAATGGTCGGAGTAAACTCTAGGATCTGCAGTTATTTAAACGATTGTGTCAACGTCTGTTATCATTGGCGAATTTCGGGACGAAATTCCCTTTCAAGTTGGGGATGATGTGGCACCTAGGGAAATCCACAGTCATCTTGAACTACCACTTCATTTCTCTGAGACTTCTTGTCAAATTTCGGGACGAAATTTTTTCAAGTTGGGGATGATGTGACAACCCGAACTTTACGATTAGTGTCTTTCAATCTTGTGATTCCGATTCCTCGCTATTATCACTTCTTTGCATACTCTTCGTCTTAGTGAATCTGATAACGCTTGGGATTTTGTTAAACTAGTTAAACATAAATGATTAGTGGGTGTGAAGTGATGGTATTGGTAGGTTTCATTGTATCGCATAACTAGTGTTTGGGCCGGTTGTTAGTGCGTTTGGGCCACCTGCATTTGGGCCGCACACACACGGTGTGTATCTAAACCCGCCGGTCCACAAAGGTTATATTAGGCCGATCAGGCAAGTCCGAGGCCCAAAACCTTGTTGTGGACTATAAACCTATATATGATTATATATTAGCTATGTAGTTGGTTTTGATAACAATTAATTGTTTGGGCTTGAGCCCACTTCGGCCATTAAGTAAACCGCCCAACACCCTCATATTATAGGATTACGTAATATGCTCCTTATTAGATAAAACTTACAGCACAAACCAAATCAGAAACCGTCTCTCTCAAGAATCACGCACGGCAACAGGATACCCCCCCCCCCCCCCCCCTTCTCTTGCGTCTCAATTCGGTTAGTATAACACCTTTATCTGATTTCATTGATCAATGTTCTTGGGTATGAATGAATGTATTGTTTGTTTGTTGATAGCCTCTTTGATGATTCCTGGTAACTTATTGTTCATAATATGAATTATGGGGGCCGAACAGTAGTTAAGGTATAACAATTAATATAATCAATTGATAAGGGTTCTTGGTTACTTGCATGAATAATTGGTAAGGAATCATGGGTGCACTAGGGTTATTAATCGATTAATTATAATGTCCAAGTATTCCTGTTAGTTGATGATTAGGGTAGCTTAATATTGTTGATTGGTGTCTACTGTTTGATAATCTTTATGATGTGGGTGTCTAGAAACAGTAGTGTGTGTGGCATAATATAATGGATCCAATTCGATTTATGAGGATAATGAGTGTTATGATAATTGTTTATGATAATTGTTATGTTGAATGTTATGAAATTGCAATACTGTTTATGATAATGTGAATATAGAAGAGTAGGGGAACCGATTAATTGAAGTTTAACATAAGGGAATAACTAGTAGAACAAATCAGTACATTAATTTGGACCACATAACATCGACTGGGCCGGTCAGGTTTAGGAAGGTATGATGATATGATTCGGATGAGTGGTACATGTGTAAATTGCCATTCATGAATTAATGAAGTGTTGAAAATTACATTATGAAAACTGGATATGGGTCTCGTACAGCTACTGGGCTACACAAACAAATAAAGAAAACTAGAAGTGGTTGTTTTGGGCCACATGTTGTTGTTTGGATAGCATATAGTGAATATTTAGAATAGTTGGGCCACATGCGTTATACAGTGGGAATCAAAGGGATTGGGTCAGTTAGGAAGTGGCCCAACAGCGAATGCCTGGTTGGACTGTTTGGATTAATTACGAGTATGGCTCAGATATTTGTTGAATAACAACATGAAAATGATTTGTTAAATTACTTGTTACAATTAACGAGTGTATTTAAATGTAAACTGAACCACTTATGTTATTGAGTGCTATGAACTTGCATTGTTAGACCCCACTTATGAACTTGCATTGTAATTTGTGTTATAAATGCAAAGAAAACATGTTTTACGCGTGCATGAAATTGACTAACTCTAGTAACCACGGTAGGGCTTGGTTGACCACTGTTGATAAACGTGTAGCTAAATCTACCGAGCAAACCAAAGGTGAGTTCATCTCTCTTGAGCATGCGTCCCGGTGGTTGGGACAGTCAGTGGGTATCCTGGGGAGGGATAAGTCTTTTGGGTAAAAACGGGAATGTTGGATAATATACTCATCCTATCACCTTTAAAGTCCCTCCGTGTTGTTTGGTTACCGGGGAGGTAACATGGTATTAGTTAGTAGCGCTACTTAGGTTTGGCAACCTCACCCCGTACCTGGGAGGACGGGTGTTGAACTAATGACCTAGTCATGACCAATGCTTTGATATGAGCATTGGAGAAAGGGCAAAATAATCAGAAGCCGTCTTGTATTCGGGGTATTATCAACATTACTTTCGGAATTAACTTCAATGGATTAACTAAACACTTGGTAACCAACGTTTTCGTAAAACTATGAACTCACCAGCGTTGTCTGATACACTTGTTGCATGCTCGCAGGTCGATAGATATCTTGGATTTGGGAACTTGTTGTCTGGAGTAGCTGGAGTGGTCATGGGTCGACTGGAGGGATTCATGTGATTGAACTATTGATATCATACATTGGTTTTTGAAACAGTTTAACATTGGTTTACTATTTGCTTCCGCTGAACATGTTGGTTTTTGTTTAAACTGGTTGATGGTATTTTTCATTAATAATTGAGGATTTTATTTATAAACTTGAATGGTTCAATGTAATTAGTGGCTCGTTGTTGGTACGCCACACGCCTAGCAGGGACATTCCCTAGGTGGTATTTTGGGGGTGTGACACTAAATCATAACCCCCTAAACCCTAAATATATTAGTGTTTGACTTTTAGGGTTTAGCTTTAGGGTTTAGCCTTAGGGTTTAGCTTTAGGGTTTAGGGCTTAGCTTTAGGGATTAGCTTTAGGGTTAGCTTTAGGTTTAGCCTTTAGGGTTTAGCTTTTAGGTTTATAGTTTAGATTTTACGGTTTAGCTTAGGTTTTAGCTTTAGGGTTTAGAGTTTAGGTGTTAGGATTTAGGGTTAAGAGATCTTAGTTAGGGTTCGACGAGCCGGTTCCAACGCCGCTGGAATGAGTCCAATCGGAGTTCGTTTGAGCCGGTTCCCCGTTGTTCCCCACTTTTTTAGTATTCCCCAATTAACATTCCCCTATATGTGTATATATATATATATATGTGTGTGTGTGTGTGTGTGTGTACATATATAGGCTAAGTATAGATAGAAAACCCTAAAAATTTGAGAAAACCCTAGAAAACCCAACCTCCCGACATTTTTTTTTTTTTTTGAAAAAAATAACACATGTAATATACATGTTTTTAAGAGTTTTGGGCCAAAAAAACAAAAAAGCGCCGAAGGATTATTTTTTAAAAAAATAAACAAATTTCAGCAACTTTTGTGACTAACATGTGTTAGACAAAAAATGCTGAAACTTGTTTATTTTTTTTTAAATATTCCTTCGGCGCTTTTTTGTTTTTTTTTTTTTTTTGCCCAAAACTCTTAAAAACATGTATATTACATGTGTTATTTTTTTTTTAAATGTCGGGAGGTTGGGTTTTCTTAAATTTTTAGGGTTTTCTATATAACTCTACCCTATATATATATATATATATAGGGGAAGGTTCATTTGAGAAGAAAATTTTATTGAGAAGAAAAAGAATAAAAGGGTATAATTGTAAAATATTAAATAGTTTTTTTTTTCTCATCTCATTTATTATTATGTTTGACTAATTAATTAGTCATTAAGACTATAATCCTCCACACTAAATATTTTTGCCTACACACATCAAAAGTTATCCTACACATTTCGAAATTTATCCTACACATATTGAAATTTATCCTACACAACTCGTAATTTATCCTACACGCCTCGTATTTATCCTACACTTTAAATAAATTTTTTTTTTATTTTTTGTGAAAAATATATATCTTAAAAATAAGTTACAAATTTAATATAGTTAGTTATTAAAGATGAAATTACCAATTAATGATGTATGTAAGTTTACTAATATACCCTTATAGTTACATTAAGTACAAATATTAAATGAAGTCTAATGAAGCATTTCTATTGGTTGAAATTTCTTTTTTTTTTCTTCTTACAAAGAATTTCTTCTCATTTGAACCATCCACTATATATATATATATATATATATATATATATATATATATAGTGTAAGTATCTATAGAAAACCCACTTTAATTTAGAAAACCCGGGAAACTCTAACCTCCCGATTTTTTTTTTAAAAAAAAAAAATATACACATGTTATATACATGTTTTTAAGGTATTTGGGCCAAAAAAATCAAAAAAGCGCCGAGTAGATATTTAAAAAAAAAATAAACAAGTTTTGGTCTAACACGTGTTAACAATATGTCAGATGAATGTAACACGTGTTAGACCAAAACTTGTTTTTTTTTTTTTAAATATCTACTCGGCGCTTTTTTGATTTTTTTGGCCCAAATACCTTAAAAACATGTATATAACATGTGTATATTTTTTTTTTTTTTTTAAAACATCGGGAGGTTAGAGTTTCCCGGGTTTTCTAAATTAAAGTGGGTTTTCTATAGATCCTTCCCCTATATATATATATATCGGAAACCTAATTAGACTAACGACACGAACGAGAGCAACCAAATACGAAACTTAAATCAAGTCGAACAAAGCCAAACTTTTTGTTCAAACTAACCTTTGGCCACAACAACTTTTGGCTGAAACAAACTTTTCACCAAAACCCAAAAATTTGCAAGAGACCAACTTTTTGTCAAAACCCAACAAATTGCCAAAGTCAAGCAATTTGCCAAACCCGTATAAGTGAGGAACAGTTGTTGACGGCTGAATGCTTTCGCCCACAATCAATTTTAAAGAACAATTTCAACACCCACTAAAACAACCCAAATTGAATACCACTAACAAACACAAAATCGGTAACGAACATGATAAAAAAATGACATGTAGCTGTTAGAAACTGCTACTGTTTGAAAAGACAGAATCCGAAACAGTATGAACTGCACAGATAATCTGAAATAGAAATAAACAGTTAACGTGAACCGGGCTTGTGTTTGACACAATTCCCTTAAACAGATTCGCCATCTGTTCCTAGGGTACGCCGGTTCGAAGCAGCAATAGCGTAGGTGCCAAACATCAAAACAAGAACCATCAACGTCGATCTTTGTCCATCCAAATATCAAGATGCTTTCAAAAATCATCAACTCGGCATGGATCGAATTAGCTCTGATACCATGTGAATCGATAAACATATACAAAAGAAAAGCGGCTAGGGTTTTATTATCATGAAAAGTGAATACATAGAACAAGGAAAAGAGAGACTATAGATAGATGAACTATCTAGGGTTACAAGCTAAATGGGCTAAACAATAAACCCAACACAAAAAGAGCCCACTAGCTTTTTTATGTTAACACATAACCATTATAAAATAATAGTACGCAAATTTTAGCTCTTCTCTTTAGAACTGGATGCAAATAATACCTGTGAAACAATGATGCCACAGTAAACTTAGTTTTCTATCGAGCATATACCTCCGAAATGGTACACTCTTTTGATGAACCTTCTGTGTTAGTACTTGAGGAGAAGTTTTCTACATGCTGCCTTTCCATGAAAAACGATGGCTGCTTTGGTTGTGGCGGTTCACCCTCGCCAGCCAGCATCAAAATTACAGATGACATTTGTGGCCTGTCTGCTGCATTGTGTTGAACGCATAACAACCCAACCTTGATTGATCTTAAGACTTCATCAGGATGACAGGATTCAGCGCAACTTAAATCAACTAAATCCATTGACCTACCTTCATTATAGAGACTCCATACCTAAATACAGTTTAGAAGTTATTAGATTTTGCAAAACAAATTGAAGCGATATATAATTTGTGATTAGTGAACATACATGTGCTATAAAGTTAGTTTCTTTTTCAGATCGAACAAATCCCCTATTTCTCTTCCCACTCACAATCTCCAGCACCAAGACGCCGAAGCTAAATACATCTGATTTGATTGAGAAAAGACCATCTAGTGCATACTCGGGGGACATATAACCACTGCATACATGTACACAGCGGAATACTTGTATGAGAATACATTTGAATTCAAGAAACAGAAAAAAATGAATAGTTGGTTCCATCGCTTACTATGTGCCAACAACTCTTTCTGTGTTGGCTTGAGTCTCGTTTCCTCCAAAACTTCTAGCTAAGCCGAAGTCTGATATTTTAGGGTTCATATCTTGATCTAATAGAATGTTGCTAGCTTTAAGATCCCTGTGGATGATCCTTAATCGTGAATCTTGATGCAGGTAAACAAGTCCTCGCGCAATTCCTTTGATAATGTTGAAACGCTTTGTCCAATCAAGAAGTGTGCTTTGAGTTTTGTCTGGCCAAGATTTGAATTTAGTACCTTTTTGTATCTTGAAACAAGAAGTTCCTACTTTTAAACCAATGCATATAAATACTAGAAATTATATTGTTTTATATGATTCTTACCAAAAATAAAAGAGTCCAAGCTTTTATTTGGCATGTACTCATAGACCAATAGCTTCTCATCTCCCTCTACGCAACAACCAAGAATCTTCACAAGATTTCGATGTTGAAGTTTTGAAATGCAGATGACTTCGTTCTTGAACTCATCATGTCCTTGACTTGAGTTCTTGGAGAGACGCTTAACTGCAATCTCCTGCCCTTCTTCTAGCATACCCTGAAATTTTACCATTTACAATGTAAAAACTACAAACAGCAAAGTTGACTTCGCTGCCTATATTGTTTTAGTTTACGCGTCATATATTCATTTTTTTTATTACATTCAAGGATCTAGTGACAAACGCAATTTCGGTGTTTTAGAGCCTTAGCCCATTTATTCTCATACAGTAATTATTGATTACCTTATAAACCGGTCCAAATCCACCTTCTCCAAGTTTATTAACAGGTGAAAAATTTGCAGTGGCATTAGCAATGGTAGAAAAGCTAAATGTTGCTTGCTCCATGTCTTCTTCTTCTTGGCTTTTAGAAGCATTCAAGATTTTCCCTACAAATTAGGAAAACAGAATTCACACATGGATAAGCTGTTCAGAAGTAGTTCTATTCATGGCTCATTCATAGTACCCTAGTTACTTGTGAACTTATGAGACTTTTTAATTACCTTCCCCTGCTGGTTTGTTAGGATTCCGTTTTCTCCGTGCATAACAAAACCATGTAGCAATGATCAAGCCTATGAGAAGAACCCCTGGAATGATTACAAGTAAGATGATTTTAATTTTGTTTGATCCATCCTGCTTCTTTTCGGAAATTGATTGAAAATCTGCATGATATTCACATAGCAATGAAGTTAATTGCAAAAAAAAAAAAAAAGTGCCTCATACTATGCAGAGTACATTTTATTGGAGGAGGTTATATAACAACACGTCAGTCAACACATTATTACCTAATTCTGATGAAGCCATCCTTACAAAAATATCACCACCACCAAGTTGTAAGTCTAGGAGGTCATTGAACCAAAGCAAGCAGATGCTTCGAGTGCTGTCTGGATTTGCATAAGCCATACAAGTACAATTCTGTAAGCACTTTTTGTGACATTCTTCTAGAGTCATGTTCATGTTAAACCAAGTGGTTTCTGTGTCTGGTAATGATACATTAGAGTACTTGATAAACCCTTCTAATCCTTTTTTGCATTCCAATTGTGTTCTCCTAATACAACCACCTGACCGGTCACCTGTGTCCCAACCCTTTTGGTTTTTTGGCACAAACCTTTTCTTATCCATGCAATTACAGGATTGTTGGTACGCATCTATGCTGCACATTCCATAAACACCACACATATTGTATGTATTACGGGGATCGGTTGGTACTGACAAGAGAGTTATCCACCCTCCAGCATTGTTTACCCAAACCGAGATATCCATATGCACCGAAGAATTCACGGTAACCCTTGCTAGAATAGAACTGTCTTCAATACTATAACCAAGAGACTCCTCATCTTCATTAATAATTACAACCACTCTAAAGGTTAAGCTCTTGTTCAATGCAGTACCCCAAGGATACATTTTATTACGCCATGGTCCAGCCCGGTATTTGATCAAGGCCCCTCCTTGTCTTAGTTTGAATTCAGGATAACCAGGTGTGTCAGCGGCCAACGTAATTTCTCCTGGAGCTGGATCATCACTACTCTTCCATGATGAAAGATGCCATTCCTTTCTCCTTACATAATCTCTCCCTAACTTCATGCCAGGTAGAAAAGTATCGGTTGGGTAATCAAAGCTCTGCCATAGAACCCTCTCCTGTTCATCAATCAGAACAAGATTTCCATTGTCCCGAAGCTTTGCAGTTACGTTCCCTGATGCCGTTGTGTTACATGACCAAGTCATGCTGTCATTGCTGAACAGACCGAGAATTCCTTGATCAGCGATCTTTAACTCAAGCCGTGATGCACCACGGACCGGTTGGTATCTGTTTGCAACCCAAACCACCGTTTTATCAGAGATTTTCTTATACCAGATACCGAGATATGTATTCTCAGAGCTACCTGGCTTGAAAAATCCCAGTTCGAAAATTCCAGCAGCAGAGACCAACGTGTCTCCATTTGTCAGAAAACTTGTATCTGAAATGGTGTCTAGTTCAGCAGCATAGCTTTGGTGAACAAAAAGTAAGCAAAACAAAAGCATGGTTGCTCCCTCCATCAAGATTTGAGTTCCTGCTTTGTTTTCAGCAGCTGATAATTTAGATTTTAGCATGGTATATTTGTTTAAAGGCAAACTACAATTAAATTCAAGGATCATTCATTTATTCCTACATTGACTAGATCATGCAGCGTGCGGACCCTCATTTGGATTAGACCATTGACGCCCATTATTTAACAAGTGGATGTCTAACCCACTGTCACAGTATTGAATTATTTAACAAGTGGATGTCAACATGTGGATGTCTAACCCACTGTCACACTATTGAATTGTTTAAGAGTAAATTACAAAAATCGTCCTTTATGTATACTACTTGTTGCAAACTATGTCCTTTGTCTTTAATAAGTACAGTAACCGTACTCGATGTTTGCAAACCCTTGCACGTTATGTCCTTTAGGCCTAACCCAGTTAGTTTTTATGGTTAAATATAACCAAATGGACCCCAAATAAGGATGTTTTGGTCATTTTACCCTAAATACCAAAATAAATAATAAAAAAATTATATATATAATATAAATACAAACACTCACATAAAAACCCCCCACCCCCTCCCACCTCACAGCACATCACCGGACCACTGCCACCACCTGCACACACCCCATGGACCACCACCACCTCCACGGCCCCACCCCCACCACCGCCATAGCACCACCACCATAGCATGACCACCACCACTGCACCTCCCCCATCGCATGACCACCGCCATTGCATCTCCGCCATCGCACCACCACGAAATCAAATTTGTAACACAAATCGGTCTCACTAAGAAATCAAATCTGTAATGCAAATCGGTTCTAATTCGAGTATATGACCGTACGATCTTGTAATTCTGTATCGGGAGTTAGGAGGAACGGTTGCCGGAGGTGGTGAGCACTCATCGGAAGAGAGTACGGACGGTGCCGGAAGTGAGAGATGTGACCGGAGCTGCCCATTCTTTCTCCTCGTTGTCTCCTAATCCTAGTTGCCTGTCTTCTCCGGAACCCCTGAAACAAAAAAAAAGTTGAGAAAAAGAGAGATTGACGGTGGTGTGCGGCGGCGATAGGTGGCGGAAGGACGTACCAGGCAATGACGGCGTGACTATTGACAGACATTAGACTATGGGGTATGGGGGGCTTGAGTTGGGGCTTGGGTTGGGGCATCTGTTGACACGTGGAATGGGAAAAAACCCACCACCAAAACCCACGCCCATGGGGTATGGTGGGGCTTGGGTTGAGGGCTTGGGTTGGGGGGCACGAATTTGGTTTGGCCAATGAGAGCATGCCATGTCACTTACTAGCCCGCCCCACGCCCGGCTTCAAACCCACGCTAATGGGGCCACGCCCAAACCCACGCCCCAACCCAAGCCCCCGGGGTGGTGACTTGGGCGTTTTCCCCCAACCCACGCCCAAACCCCCGCCCCATACCCCACGGTCTTAGACCATGGGGTATGGTGGGGCGGGGGTTGGGGCGTGGGTTGGGCATTGGTTGACACGTGGAATGGGGTGGCAGACATGGGTAAACCCACATTGATCACGGTATGGTGGGGCGGGGGTTTGGGGCGTGGGTTTGGTGGGCTTGTGGGCTGACCGGCTGGGCTGACCCGCTGGGCAGACCCAATAAACACAAATTTAAGTTTTTAATATTTTTAAATAAAGATCATTACAAGAAAAGAAAATTACCAAAAAAAAAAACAAATTCCTAATTTTTATATTTGTTTTTTATCTCTTCTCTCAACGCCACGACTATTTCTAACTCGTCACCCTGTAGGTGATCAATCGGCTGGGATAGAATCTTCAAATCATCACGTCTTTGTTTCAGGGCATCTCTAGCAGAATCTCTAGCTTCTTTGCTCCTTCGTATTTCGGCCCTTTGTTGTTGGAATACGTTGAATGTATCCATCTTGCATGAAATGTCATCCAACTGGTCACTGTATATTCCCCTACGCGAGTCAGAACTCTCAGCTGAAGCCGATGCCGTTTATTTTTTAGCACGCCTTCTTGAGGCATTTCTTCCATGCTCAGGCCGGTTTGGGCTTGGCGAATCATCCAAAAGGTCCTCAAACTCTTGATCTCGTACATCAGATTGGGCTTGGGACGAGGCCCTTGACTTTTTGGAAGACGAGTTAGTTTCGCTACCAATGGGGATAGTCGACCACTTTGGATGGAATTTACAAATCTCCCAACAATGCATGAAACGGAAGTCGGTCTTCATATTTGATTTGAATGCGACCAGTGCATTTGTCAAAATGTCGGCTTCGGTTTCACCACTTTTAGGGTTTTGCTTTGCTTTATTTAAAAACCCACTAAATTTTGTTAGGTGGGTGCTTATTTCGCTCCACTTTGAGGATAAGCTATCCTTTTCACGATAAGTCTCCCTACCCATTTCTTCATGGAATAGTTTACTAACCCATTCCCACAGAGCGGTTCGATGTTGCGAATGTCCTATTTTAATAAAAAAATATTAATATATTACAAACTTATATAAAAAATAACCATTCCATTAATAAAAACAAAGGTTAAGAATACCTAAAGTTGAATGTTGAGATTGTTCACACCAAGCCCTTGCCAATGCAACTTCTTCAGCATAGACCCATTTTTGTTGTTTTCGTTTGGCGGTTTCAACTACTTTATCCTCCTCGGTTTTTTTTCTTATGACTTCTTTTTTTGATGGGTTTCGATGCGGTAGGACTCTCTTTGGGTGGTTGAGTTTCGGGAACGGATTCGTTTTGTGAAAGGTCGATGGAGGTTGGTGAAAGGTCGATAGGCGATTGTGAAAACGGGGTAGGTATTGAATCTTCGGTGTTTGGGAAGTTAGTAAATACACGATTCCCGATATACGATGCATAACCCGCCATGTCGGGCATATGAGAGTATGAAAAATGGACGAGCTACTGGACGAGTGGGTGGTGGGCTAGGATTATTTTCTTGGAATCCATACGGATTGCTCGGGTCAAAAGGACGGTTGTAAGGATGCATTTTTTTCGTTTTGTAGAAGGAGAATTGAAGATGTATAGAAAATGTGGTAAAAAATGGAAGTAAAATGTGAGTTTTATAGTGAAAAAATGGAATTTTTTTTTTTTTTAATATAGCCGTTGGCCAACGGCTCTTTTCTTTTGGCCATTCACAAACCGCCATGTCACCTTGCTCCCCCGCCCCACGCCCGGCTTGAAACCCAAGCCCCAAGGGGCCACGCCCCAACCCAAGCCCACCCGGGGTGGTGCCTTGAGCGTTTTACCCCAACCCACGCCCAAACCCCCGCCCCATACCCCACGGCCTTAGAAAGAGTTTGAAAAAAAGAGTTTACGGAAGTGGTGGTTTGCTGCTTGCAGGAGTGTTTTTGGGGTGATAAAGTAACTTATTATTCCTCTGTTTTTAGTTTTTTTTCTTTTTTAGTATTTAGGGTAAAATGATCAAAACACCCCCATGTGGGGTCCATTTGATCATTTTTAGCCATAAAAACTAACTGAGTTAGAGCTAAAGGACATAACGTGCAAGAGTTTGCAAACATCGAGTACAGTTACTGTACTTATTAAAGACAAATGACACAATTTGCAATAAGTAGCATACATAAAGGACGATTTTTTGTAATTTACTCATTATTTAACAAGTGAATGTCTGAATTTAATATTTGATTGGTATTTTCGAACTAATATATGGCCCTATAAGGGGTGGGGTGGTGATCACTCATCACTCACAACATCCAATCAAGTTCCGTCATGCAATCAACCAGTATTCCATCACTCACAACCTTTTTTAGTGGAAATGCCCATCACTCACAACACCCAACAATAAACCCTCATATTCCCTCACAATATTCCAATCTTCACGCGTGATATTCTCCACACGTTATGAAATGCACGATATAAAACAGTGGGTGTGATGTTTGGCGTTCTTTCACGCGTCAATTATGTCCATCACAGGGAAAAAAGTCTCCACCTTGCCTACCCTAAGTTGAAAAAAAGTTGCTATCTCATTTTATTTTTCAAAATAAGTGACATCTCATTTATCAATTTTATTATGTAAAGAAAAAAAAAACGGAAGAAAAATTGGGCGTCCACTCTACTTAAAAAAGTTAAAAGAGAAAAATGCCCGGATAGTCCCTGTGGTTTCGCCTTTTTTCACTTGTAGTCCCCAACTTTATAAAATTACCTGAATAGTCCCCAACTTTTCATTTTTTGTTCCCGGATAGTCCCTGGGTCTAACTTCGGTTTGTTTTCTCTGTTAAGTGGGTGTGAAATTACAAAAATACCCTTAATAATAAATAAAAAAAACCCTAACCTTTTACCCACCCCCACCCCTTTCCCCTTTTCTTCTCTCCGACCGATGACCAAATCACCATCACCAGTTTTCCCTTTCTCTATCTCCCTACTCTTTCTCCCTGGTACCACCATCACCTCCACCGCAACCATCACCACCGACCACCACCACCATCGTCACAACTACCCCTGCCACAACCACCACTTCTGCCATCATCACCACCCCCGCAATCTTCATCACCTTTATGTACCAGTTCACACACACCTCTGATTGTAGAGAGAGACTGTTCGAAGGAGAGAGTGAGCGGCGGAGATCGAAGACAGAGAGAGGGAGATCCGGCAGCAACACCGCCGTTTGCGGCGGCTGCTCTGATCGTTTTTCGAAAAAGGTAGATCGGAATGTCACCAGAATAACCGGTGTCACTGGTTGTGTTGTATGGTTGATTCGTTGCTTGTTATGATGTCACTGGTGTTTTGATTTGGTTGGTTTTGGATAAACCAGAATCATGGAAATTTTTGTGGTTTTGTTTTGGGTTTGAAGCTTGATGATGGTGGAAGGTGGAGGGTAGAGGGTGGTCGTTGACAGTGATTAGCGATGAAGATGCGGTGGTGTTCCTCAAAATCACAGATGCCATCATTGTGAACGGGTTTAAGTTCAGTCTCCGGTTGTAGGTGGTAGCGAAGAAGATGAGAGTGTGCGTTTGAATCAGATGCAGTTTCTGGATGATTAATTACTACAAGAAGAATAGGTGATAGGTGGATTTATTGCGTATGTATAAATATGTATGTATATTCGATTCAGAGGCAGTTCCTGTCTTTGGGTTGACCACTCTTCAAATATTATGGCTTCTCTTGAGGAATGGCTAGTGCCGGACATATATACCTGTTTTGGTGTGTCATTTCTTTGTTTCCTCTGTTAATCTAATCGCAAATTTCGATTTTGATTGAAACGGATTTGGAATTTGATTTGTTGATGTTTCCAAAGAAATTTGCAGAGGTTTATCCCTTTTTTCAATTTTGGATTTGTTATTAGTAGGGGTTTGGTTTGGTGAATCGGTGTAGGGGATGTTGAGATCGAAAAACGCCATTGTTGGTGGAGTTAGGGTTGCAGGTTTGAAGGTGGAGGGAAGAGTTGATTGCAGGTTCTGTAGGGTTGCAGGTTTGAAGGTGGAGGGAAGAGTTAATTAATTTGTTTTGTTTTTACATTAAGGGTAAATTGGTAATTTCACACCCACTTAACAGAGAAAACAAACTGAAGTTAGACCCAGGGACTATCCGGGAACAAAAAATGAAAAGTTGGGGACTATTCAGGTAATTTTAGAAAGTTGGGGACTATAGGTGAAAAAAGGCGAAACCACAGGGACTATCCGGGCATTTTTCTCAAGTTAAAAAAAAAGTTAGAATTTGCTAGTCCCAAGTCCAACTTGCGTGGGGAATTCCACAAGTAGTACTACCTAGGGGTGTTCAAGATCGGATTATCCGCTTTTTGGATATCCGAAATTTTATATTGATATCCGAATTAAAAAAAAAAACAAAAACAAAAATTCAGTTTCATTCATAAGATTAGCTGTAAACTTGTATTAACACAACCAAGTTTCAAACATCGAAAATAATAAAACATTTAAACTTAAACAGTTCAAAGTTTAGAACAACCATAAACATTCAAAACTATTCAAATTACAAAGTGTCAAACAACCATAAACATTTAAAACAAGTTTGGAGATAAATTTAAAAGTAGTATTCTGCCATAACCAATCTTCATGAAACATGCTTCCATGGCCACCTCTACCTGGTATTTAGTAACATATATTAGAAATTAAAATCTTAGATAAATAATTGTATAGCTAACCCTACAATAAAAGGTTTTACTATTATGCTATTAATCTATGTAGAAAAGCCAAACAGAGACTAATAAAAATGCCAAACAGCAAGGTAGCAAACTAATAAGAAAAAATCTTTAGAATAAGTATTACTTTACTAAAACTTGAACTGTTAACTATTACTAAAAGATAACTTTATAACTCCGCCAAAACAACAAACTAATTATAAAAGCCTGATTTGAGTGTTTTCTCCATGCTATTACTTTGTGTAAAAAAATATATTACCTTATAATGAAGATGTGAACTCAAAAACCAAGGAACGGACAAGTATCTACAATCAATCAGAAGTACAAGTTAGATATACACATACATACATACATCTAAAACGAGCATATCTAAAACGGATTATCCAGATTTCGGATATCTGAAAATTCGGATATTCGAAATTTCGGATATTTCGGATACGGGTTTTTGGATATTTCAGATTCGGTTTCGACTTCGTATTTTTTTAACACCCCTAGTACTACCCAAGTAGTACTACCCATACGTTAGGTGGCTCTACTTAAAAAGTTAATGAGGATGAGTATCGTCTACATTTGGCAATAGTATCTTGTAACATCACTATGGTTTTACTAAAACTAAGCATGCATTCCCCCAAAATAGTTTAAATATAAAAGGGGTTCACGGAACTCACCTGTTTGTTATCGCGCAGTTGTATTATGTGATATAGATAGTGCGGCACTTAGGGAAAATTCCATTATTCAAAAATACAAATAACATGAAAACATTATGGAGTACCAAAGGGTAGCAAAAGTCTAACCCTTTTACAAAGTACAAAAGGATAGGGTGATTTGTTTAAAGAAAAATTATTAGACTCTCGTGAAATATTTAAGGATTTATTCTGTTGGTTTATATATGGAATGTTATAATAGGGTGATGATCAAATAGGAAGTTTATTTTGCCTAGGAAGGATAGTAAGCAATAGGATTAGGACATGTGGCAAAATTTAAAATAAAGAGTAAGGGTATTTTAGTCAATCTTATCCTTTTCTTCTTCCCAGTAACATCAAAACCCACCATTTTCAAAACCCACCATCTTCAACCATTTCTTCACTTTCTATCTCAGTAATCACTACATTATAATGCGATTTTCGTCACCAATCAATGATTCAAACACCCGATCAACGTGTTCTTCAGCTTTTTTTTTTTAAAGAAAACCCAGTTTAATTTCATTTAAAATCTCGTTTTTTCCCGTGATTTTGAAGATAATCACTCGAACCGTTCGATTCGATCGCTGATAAGTGCTTCTATCACTCAAATTTCGTCAATCGTTGAAGAAATCGCCTTCGATCCATGTAATAAATTCTTTAATTTCATTTGCTACTCTCTGGTTCAGACAATTCACAGACAGTTCACAGACAGTTTTATGTGTCCCTTGCGTTTTAGAAATAAGAGAGTTTTATGTGTTTTCTAGCCATTGCGTTTTAGAAAAAACACATTTTTTAAGTGTTTTTAGTCATTACGTTTTAGGTAAAACACATTTTTGAAGTGTTTTTAGTCATTGCGTTTTAGGTAAAACACATTTTTAGGTGTTTTCAGTCCATTGCGTTTTAGAAATGAGACATTTTTAAGTGTTTTCTGGGCATTACGTTTTATAAATAAGACATTTCTTTGTGTTTTTTGTGCATTGCGTTTTAGGTAAAACACATTTTATGTGTTTTCAGTCCATTGCGTTTTAGAAAACAGACATTTTAAGTGTTTTCTGGCCATTGCGTTTTTAGAAATAAGACATTTGTTTGTGTTTTTTGTGCATTGCGTTTTAGGTAAAACATATTTTTATGTGTTTTCAGTCCATTGCGTTTTAGAAAGTACACTTTCTTTTGTGTTTTTAGGCTATTGCGTTTTAGAAATAAGACATTTCTTTGTGTTTTCAGGCCATTGCGTTTTACAAATAAGATATTTTTTTGTGTTTTTGGTGCATTGCGTTTTACAAAAATGTCATTTTTAGGTTTTTTTTTCATTGCGTTTTACGCAACTGGGTTTTTTCTATTGCGTTTTACGCAACTGGGTTTTCGAAAAAAAATTCAAAAATATATAGTAATAGTTTACTCGTTTTAAAGATAAAAAACGCTCGTTTTTTTGGTGCAATTTTTCATAAAAAAATAATGTCGTATGAAAGAGTTATTAACGTTTAAAAAATGGTTGGGGGGGGGGGGGGGGGAATTGGAGGAGAGAGAAACTATTGCCTTGGATTGACTAGAATGCCCCTAAACAAACCCACGCGCCTCTTTTTTTCCCTTCATTTTCACTCATTTAATCTTAGCACTTGATTAAATAAATGGATGATCAAGATTATTTCCTAGGTTTCCTACCCAAATAAACTTCCTATTATATCCTAACCATGTTATAATAACCATAGGAAATATAAGAACATAATCAACTTATGAAAAAATAATATTTCATCGTAAAATATTGAAAATCATAGGTTTGGCAAATCATAGGGTTTAGTATTGCTTCCGTGCACCACTTTCGTAATTACATGT
>JARYGA010034808.1:0-45135 GCA_030545235.1 Helianthus tuberosus | reverse complement strand
ACTAGTATAGTACTATTGCGCCCGACGGGGTCTAGTTTGCCATCGCATATTCGAGCATCGAGGACTTAGTTGGTAGTATCAGCTTTGTGAGTATATATGTCGTGTGTTACGTTCTTGCATATGGAAATTCGCTACACTTTTTATCTATTATGCTACTTATCAAACCTGTATACTCGCCAATACTTTTGTATTGACAAATATTTTAACGTATGTTGCAGGCTAGATCGCAGACTATATCAAATCAAGCTAGGAGGTCTAGAAACTCAACTAAAATCTAGGTTGTCGGATTTGTATTGTTCGAGGGGACAAGAAATCTGTGATAACTTATGTGATTGTATTAATTGTTAGTATGGGATAATGAATGTATTAAATATTATCGTAATATAGTTGTTATGGATTCTCTTGAGCAATCTGATTCGCCTAGTGCCGCGCCCCGATGATTCCGCCATCTGTTGGGGTGTGACAGAATCTGCTAGCTTGTAGGATCCACCCTTGTGTGCTTCGAGGATGGTGTATGGACCCTCCCATTTTGGGCCAAGCTTTCCTTGATTTTCCTTTTTTCTAGCTTCATTGTTTCTGAGGACCAAGTCTCCTGGCTTGAATCGTTCATTCTTAACCTTCTTGTTGTAGTAGGCTTCCATTTGTTGCTTGTATTTGGCTTCTTGGATTGCGGCTTGATCTCGTGCTTCCTCAAGGAGTTGTAAATTCAACATGGTCTCTTTTTGGTTTGTTTCGGGATCCATGTTGACGATTCGTTGGGTTACAACTCCTATTTCAGCGGGGATCACAGCCTCGGATCCAAATACCAAGCTATAGGGTGTTTTCTTATGGCTTGTTTTTCAGTTGTTCTAATTGCCCATAGGACACTAGGCAATTCTTCAAGCCAGTTGTTTTCGTATCTTCCCAGTCTTGTCTTGATACCTTCCACTATGCTTCTATTTGTTCTTTCAACCTGACCGTTTGATTGCGGATAAGCCACTGAGCTAAAAACCTGATTGATTTTGTATTCCTTGCACCAAACACTGAAAGGCTTTTCAGCGAATTGCCTTCCGTTATCAGTGACAAGTACTCCCGGCAATCCATAACGGCAAATGATGTTCTCCCAAACAAAGTCAATGACCTGCTTTCCCGTGATCTTAGCAAGTGGTTTGACCTCAGGCCACTTGGTGAAATAATCTATTGCCACCAGCAAGAATTTTACTCCTCCTTTGCTTGGGGGGAAATGGACCAACAATGTCCATTCCCCATTTATGGAATGGCCATGCCGAGGTTATCGGGACTAAGTCATGCTTGGGACTTTTTGGGATTGGTGCATGAATTTGGCAAGCATCACATTTCTTCAATTCTTCAGCCGTATCGCGATGCATTGAGGGCCAGAAATATCCAAGGTTCATGAGCTTTGCAACCACTGATCTAGCTCCAAAGTGAGCTCCGCATACACCTTCGTGAATTTCTTTGATCAAATACTTACTTTGCTCAGGACCGACACATCTTAGCAAAGGAGCAAGGTAACCCTTTTTGTAAAGGGTCTCTCCTTGTAATACGTATTGCCTTGCCTTGATTTCAACCCTTTTAGCTTCTACTTGATCATTGGGTAATTCACCATTTTTAAGGAACTTTTTGATGGGAGTCATCCAGTTTGGATCTTCCTCGGTAACTACATCTTGAACCTCCAATTCATCAATTGATGGGGTCTTCAACACTTCTACCAGCACCTTCTTGGTAAGGTGAGCGAAAGTGAGAGATGCAAGCTTGCTTAGGGCATCAGCCTTTTTGTTTTGAGATCTGGGGAACTGTTTGATGTTGCATGCTTGGAAGGTACTCATCAGCTCCTTGGATTTTTCTCTGTATTTTTTCATGTTGGGCTCTTTAGCTATGTAGCTATCATTTACTTGGCTTGAGACCAGCAACGAATCTGTGAACACTTCAAGCTTTTCAACCTTCATTCCTTTAGCCAGCCTTAAGCCAGCTATTAGTGCCTCGTATTCAGCCTCGTTATTGGTGGTCTGAAAATCAAAACGGAGAGCATATGTGAATTCCAACCCTTCTGGGTTGATCAAAATAAGCCCCGCCCCTGACCCTTCAACACTTGAAGCCCTATCGGTAAAAAGCTTCCAGGCTTCAGGGTTGGAGGGTTCAGTGGTGGTAGTGTTTACTTCAGTGATTTCTTGGTTCGGGATTTCTATGATGAAATCAGCCAAGACTTGGCCTTTGATAGCTTTTCGTGGGACGTAGGTGATGTTATGTTCACCTAGTTCCCCTGCCCATTTGGCCAGTCTTCCCGAATTTTCTGGTTTTTCAAGCACATTCTTAATAGGTTGGTCAGTGACCACTTGTATAGGATGTGCTTGGAAATACCTTCGAAGCCTTCTAGCTGTTTGAACAAGGGCTAAGGCAAGCTTTTCAAGGGGAGGGTATTTGGTTTCAGCCAATTTTAGAGTTTTGCTGAAGAAATAGACGGGTACCTGAGCTTTGTCCCGTTCGATGACGAGGACTGCACTTATGGCCTCTTTAGCGATTGATAAATAGACTGAAATTAGTTCCCCCGTTTCAGGAGCTGTGATGTCCGGTAAGGAAGCGAGATATTGTTTCATCAGGTTGAAGGCTTCTTCAGCCTCATCGGTCCATTTGAAGTTCTTCTTATCAGAGCAATTCTTGAGCATTTTGTAGAAGGGTAGAGATCTCTCAGCCAACTTGGAGGTAAAACGCTTCAAGGCTGCAAGCTTCCCGTTTAAGCTTTCAACCTCCTTCTTGGTTTTTGGTGGTTTGGTTTCAAGAACCGCTTTCACCTTGTTAGGGTTGGCCTTGATGCTTTGCTTCCCAGCAATGTGACCCAAGAACTTTCCTTCTTCAAACCCAAATGAGCATTTTTCAGGGTTGAACTTCATGTTAACCTTTCTGAGATTCTTGAAAGTTTCTTGAATGTCGTCGAGCATTTGATACTCCGTCTTGCTTTTGATTACCAAGTCATCGACGTATGCCTCCATGTTTTTACCAATTTGGCTTGTAAAGGCTTTGTCTACTAGACGTTGGTAGGTTGCTCCAGCGTTTTTGAGTCCAAAAGGCATCTTTTGGTAACAAAAGATTCCCTTATCAGTGTGGAACGCTGTCTTCTCTACATCTTCTTCTTTCATGAGTATCTGGTGATACCCTTTATAAGCATCAAGAAAGCATTTAAAAGGGTAATCGGTGAGGGAGTCAACCTTGAGGTCTATTTCTGGTAGAGGATAGCAATCCTTGGGGCAAGCCTTGTTAAGGTCTTTGAAATCTATGCACATCCTCCAAGAGTTGTCAGGTTTCTTGACCATAACCGGGTTTGCAACCCACGATTGGTACTTGACTTCTCGGAGAATGCCGGCTGACACAAGCTTTTCAACTTCTTGGCAAGCAGCCATGCTTCTCTCAGGTGCTAGACTTCTTTTCTTTTGGACCACGGGCTTGACATCCGGTGGTATTCTTAACTCATGTTCAGCAATGTTCCGAGGAATGCCTGTCATGTCCTCGGGGCACCAAGTGAAGACATCACTGTAATGTGTTAGCAACTTTTCAAGATACGAGAGAGTTTCTTGTGAAAGGCTTGGATTGACCATTATTCTCTGCTCAGGGTACTTAGGATTTATGACTAGCCTTTGCTTGTCTTCTTCACTTTTGGAACTTTCACCTTCGACCAGGTATGCTTCTTGAGAGGGTTGAAGGGTTGCTATACCCCTCTCGGTGGGAAATTTAACCGTGCCATGGCCAACAGACACGACCATGTAGAATGCACATTGCCCTGGCCTCCCAATGATCACATCGTAGCTTGAAGGTATGTTGATAACCACAAAGGTGAGTGGTTGGATTCTTTCCTTCTGACCCTCGCTGAAACGAACATTAAGTGTCAGTTGCCCTAAAGGCTTGAGGGGTATATCAGCAATACCTTTTATGGAGGTTCCAGAGGGTTGAAGCCTTGAACGTTCTTCATTACTCAAACGGTTGAAGAATTTTTCGAACATGATTTCAGTAGCTGCCCCAGTGTCTATGTATGCCCTGTATGTTTGCAACGTTCCTACAGTAGCTTCTACCACAAGAGGGCTAGAGAAAGGGTCTCTCTCCGTTGGGGGGAAACAGACACACTGAAGCTCCCAAGCTTCCAACCACTGTCTTTTATGAGGAACCCTTCCATCAAAATCCACCATATTGACTTCCTTACCTTTTCCTTCAACCATTTTGTCCCGGACTCCCTTTACCAAATGAGCGAGTTCTCCGGACTTAACAGCTTCTTCAATTCTTTTCTTGAGTTGGAAGCAATCATTGGTGTGGTGACCTTTTTCTTCATGAAACTCACAGTATTGTGTGGAGTTCTCATTTTTTCTGCTTTTGGGGAGAGGCCTAAGAGGCCGAAAGTTTTGCTTGACTTCTTCCGTTGCGAGGATTTCTTGAGGGGTCTTCGTGAGGGGTCTTCGTGAGGGGTGTGGAACTTATGCCTTTCTCCCTGCTTGAAGGGTTCCGGCCTTCAGACCTTCGAGGGTCTGAACCCTTTGACCGCCTGTCATAGGAGTTGAAGTTTCCCCTTTTTCTAGCTGGACTATTGCTTCGCCAGCTGAATCCCCTTTTTCTTTGTTCTTTAATGTCTACCGCCTCCTCTCCCCGGATGTGGGCTTCAGCCCTTTCGAGAGCTTCTTCCAAGGTCTTGGGAAAGGACTTGTTGAAATCTCTTGTGAGATATTTAGAGGTGATGGCATTCATGAAACCAGCCACTCTCATTTTCTCATCTGCCCCTACATAAGTCAGACCTTCCTTCTTGTATCGTTCAATGAACGCACGAAGACTTTCGTCATCACGTTGTTTTATCTGGAAGATTACTGTTGCGTCTTTAACATATCTCCTTTGTTGGGAGAAATTGGCCCGAAAACCTTTGCTGAGGTCGTCAAAGCTTCGAACGCTTCGAGCAGGTAAGTCGTTGAACCAGATTCTGGCTGATCCAACAAGGGTTTGCATGAACATTAGGCAACATTCAGCGTTTGACCATTTCTCTATCCTTGCTGCACCGGTAAAGATCTGAAGATGGTCCTCAGGATCTTCAGTCCCATCATACGTCCTGATGTGGGATGGCATCTTGATCTTTGCTTGGAAATCATAATCAGCTATTTGCTGTGAAAAGCATGAAAGGTTACTTGGCTTATATGGTTTAGCCAAGTCTTCTTCAGCCCTTACATCCACATTATTGCCATTGCCGTTATTTCCCTGAGTGGCTAGCACCTGATTAATAAAGTGTTGCCACGGGAAGTTGGCCATCATCTAGGTCATCATGTTGGGCATGAGGTTGAAGCCTTGAAGGCTTCCAGGTGCAACTGAGCAGCTTATTCCAAGGGGAGTGCTCCTAACAGCACTTCGTGCCAAAGGGAGCACGGACAGAGCTTGTTCCCACGTGGTTGTTGTAGATGCTGGAAAGCTTGTTACTGGGGACTGTAGGAGCTGGTCAAGGGTTAGCTCATGTCCCAAAGGAGCACCACTAGTAATCGGTTGGGAAGAGAAGATGGGATGCACTGTGGGATTTGTCATTGTGGACAGATATGGGTGAGGGTTTGAAGGATTACTGGGACCAGCCTCATTTCTAGATGTAAAAGGAAGGGGAGGTGGTCCAGGAGACAACGTTGGTTCTGGCTCGTCATAATCTAGGCGGATTCTCACCCCCTTTTCTCTTTCTCTATTTACATGCTGGTTGAGGAGAGACCTCAATTCCAGGAAATTGTTGGCAACCCCCTCGGGGGTAAGTTCAACACGCGCTGGGGTGTCGGAGACACCGACATTGGGAGAAGGAACCCCAGATCTGGACGGGGTTGGTGTGTTGAAGGTCACTACAAGAAATATGGGTGTTTACCCACACATAATTTACCTACATATGTAAATGTGTGGGTAACTACCTACACATGTTTGTATATGTGTGGGTAGTGGTTAATGATATCTTTTCACAATAACTAACACTTAATATATGTAGGTAGTATGTTTTAGCCACACTTGGCGATGGTAATTACCCACACATGTAACAAATTTTCCTTATGTGTAGGTATATTATCTACATATATGTAAAAACACCAAATATGTGTTGGTAATTGATTATGTTTACCAACACAAAATATTTGTAAATTAATATGTAGATATATTATGTAAGTAAAATTCTATTATATAATTTGAAAATGACATGGAAAATAAACACCTACACATATTAAAAATGTACACTATATGTAGATATTGGATAGATACAAACAAGTTAGTTTCTAATCAAATTAGTTAATTAATTATCAAATATCGTTAATTAGGGTTTTTACGGTCAATTGGAGTCCTTAATTGTCATTCCTTGAAACTTGTTTTAAAACTTTGATTTTTTAAAGTCCGAAGGTAAAAACCGTCACTATTTGAAAGCACAAATTTCGAGTATTAAAACGTCATTTTAGATTTTATAAGTTAAAGGGTTAAAAGTGCGATTTTTTTTTGTTGAAAACTATAAGTTTAGGGACCTTTTTGTAATTCTTTGAAACTTATTTTATAAAAGAAATAAAATATATTTATTTTTTATAAAATAAAAAAAAGGTCAAGGGTTCGTTTGGTTATTCTTTCAAACTTAAACTCAAGGGACCAAAGCCGTTAACTTTGAACTTATAATTGTAACAACCTTGATTTTCAAACATGTACTTGTTTGGTTCATATTATAACAATTGCCTTATTTTGAACAGAACTTGTTTGAACATACTTGCTTGGTACTTATACATGCTTATACAAATACAAACACGTGAAACAATTTCAAATTTGTTGAGTTTTATGCTATTAAACATGGTTACATAAACTATAGGGGCTTATTATGACATTTTGTGAAACTACAAGTTGAGGGACCTATTTGTCATTCTTTGAAACTTGCTTAATAAGTTAGCTTTTAAAGTTTAGGGACTAAATTGTCATTATTGAAACTATATAAATAAGGGGGTTAAAAGTACTATTCTTGCAAACTACAAGTCTAGGGTCCTTTATAACATTTTTAAAACTTATTTATAAAGGAAATAAATATAGCTTATTTTATTTTAAAGTCTAGGGTTCATATAGTCATTTTCTAAAGTTAAACTTTAGGGGCCATTAGTGCCATTTTTAAACTATGATTAACTAAAAACACTAACTGAGTTAGTGTTTTAATAAAGGATTCCTTCAACATAACATAACTTAACTTAGTTAGTCTTATTAACTGAACTAAACAGGGACCTTTTGTGTCACTTTTCAAACCACAGGGACCAAACCGTCAAAACTGAAACTTGAGGGGGGGCAAAGTGTAAATTTTTCAAAATACTGAATAAAAAGGGGGTCTCCTATGCATGAGAACCGGCCCCTTCAAGATTCGAACTCGCGACCTTCTTCTTAACAAACGACATCGTAACCACTCGGCCGGGCATGCCACATCCGTTTATATCTTGATTCTTATTTCCTATATATACTAATTATGATTTTTATATTTATATTAATTATTTTCTGAAAATAAAAAGGGATTTAATCCCAAATTGAACCGCCCCAAGCGGGACTCGAACCCGAGCATGTCCGAACACAACCAAGCGCCCCAACCACTTGAACCACTTCACCACATGTGTTAAGTTTCAGAATGCATTATATATATAATGACTTTAATTAAATCAGTTTTACACTTATAAATATAGTTTAAATTAATTATGTAACTATATAATTTTTATCCAGAATTATTTTAATTCAGTAATACTAAAGTTCAATAATTAAAAATGGTATTTTTAATTATTCAGATTTAATATAATTATTTTTGATAATTAATTATATAATTACTTAACATCAAAAAATGACTTATAAATATAGTTTAAATTAATTATGTAACTATATATATCGTAAAATAATAAATACTTAACATCAAAAAATGACTTTTCTCATTAAATTATCAGTTAAAAACATAAAAGAAGATTCAAATTTCCTCAAATACTTAACATAAAAAAACACAAATAGTTTCTAATTAACTCAAATAGCATAACAAACAAGTATGGGGAACAATTAACAGTAAAAAGCAGCCGTAAGACATAACGAGAAGGTTCCAGTGTATATCTATTATTGGAGTTGAGCTATCTATTATTGGAGCTGAGCTGGGCTCCTGTTTGCTGCTGAACTATCTATTATTGGAGCTGAGCTGGGCGTGTATAAAGAGAAGGTTCCAGTGTGCTAAACGGGTTCGCGGGTTATTGGAGTGGATGTTTTAGACATACCCCAAGGAGCTGAGAGCTGGGCGTGTATAAACATTTTTACTTTACTGTATGTATTAATGTTTAGCTAAACGGGTTCGCGGGTTCAACCTGAAATTGACCCGAACCCGTTTAGATTAAACCTAAACCCACGAATTTCGTGTTAGGTTAGTGTCGTGTCAGAAATTCACACCCCTAATAAATAGTGAGGTTAATATTTTTGGAGTTGGGTTTTGGCAGCCTTTTGGAGTGAGGTTAAGACTAAATCGATGTTTTGTAATTATATTATATATAAACGTTACGTCATTATATAGAATACAATATTTTTAATTCTATAATTAAAATTATGTTTTTTCTTTTGTTTTTGAGAAATTGAAATAAATATATAATTTTTTGTTTTTTAATTATATAACTAAAATTTATAAGGATAGATGCTCCATGTTTTGACTTTTGAGTGTACTGAATATAACTAAATCAAGTTTTATATGAAATCTCCTTCAATCCGTGTCCAACCTTTAAAATAGATCATTGGCCGTTCGATCATCACACAATCCGACGGTTGAACTTATAGTAAAGCATAGAGGCTATCAAAACCTTTGGCGGGCTAGACACTTCTTCGTTCCCCCCAAATCACACACCAGTTGCCTCCCCAGATCCTCGATTGACGCCGCCTCCTCTCCCCAGATCCAATTTCAGCGTGTAGGCGCAGATCGAAACCAAACCAGAGGTGAACAACAATGGTATCAGGATCGGGAATCTGCGCGAAGGAGGTGGTGGTGGGCGCTCGCCACCACATGCTGGGCCGATTATCGTCAATTTTAGCCAAAGAACTACTCAACGGCCAGTGAGTAACCGTCGTCTGCTGCGAAGAGATCTGCCTCTCCGGCGGTATCGTCCGTCAGAAGATGAAGTACCTCCGGTTTCTTCGCAAGCGTATGAACACTAAACCTTCTCATGGTCCCATTCATTTCGGTGCTCCTTCGAAGATCCTCTGGCGTACCATTCTAGGGTAAGCTATTACGCCTTTATGTTAATGTTAGATATATGTATATTATATGTGTGTATACATGTTAATCTGTACGAATGCACACAATTGTTATGAATGCTTGAGTAGATATTGTTTCTCAGTTTGTATTGATAATTTGATACAAGTGTTGTTTCTGTTAAAAATAGATTTAAGGTGTAGATAAAACATTAAAGGATTTTATTAATATTTTTAGGAAGTTAGTGGAAATATGGGTTAATGTAGTTAAATGTAACAAATGAATTAGAAGATTTGTGGTAAATGAGGCTTTTGAAAAGGTGAAATAAGTTACTGTATTGAAAATTGAACTGTATTATGCATCAGACTTAATTTGGCTGTGAGGTTTCTTTGATAAACTTGTTGTGTTTATGGTTGTTCATGAATGAATTACTGGCTAAAGTGCAAGTGATTGTTGTTTTTTGTTGGATAGTTTTGCGGTGTATTGGTAGCGACGAGTGATTGTTATTTGAGTATAAGAGTCGCTTATTTCTCATTTTTTCATGGGTTTTATCAGTAACTTTTTTTCATGTATAATTCGACAACTGATAGAAACAAAAAAAGCCAAAGGTATGCTTAAGTTAATTGATCTATAGTTTATACACAAAATGGTGATGTGCCATTTATTAATTTATGATTTTTTTTCATTTGTAACACCTTAAAGTTATTGGAGTGGATGATAACCCAACAACAAATCTGCCAAAGGACCGTAGTGAAAAAAACTATCAAGTCTACATGGCCCAAGGAAGGTATGTCTTCTTGCACAAATTGAGTTTAATTTTTATTATCATGTTATCTAAGTACTTATTAGATGGTCTTTTATTCATTTGTTATCAGATACGCGTTGCTTAATTGCTATACATGTAACTATTCACCGCTTTGTTTTATTTAGGAGCAACATCATATCCGCGTAATTGCTTTTCTCATGATTGTGTTATGATTGTTACCATTATGTCGTCTATTGCTAACTGAAGGTGTCCGAGACCGCTTAACTTGATTCCCTTCCGACCGGCTGTCGATTCTTGCCAACTGATAAAGAACTCATTCTCCATTATCTAAGAAAGAAGATAAATAATCAGAATCTTCCCAAGACCAAGATTAGTGATGCTAATGTGTATGGATATCACCCAAAGGATCTTACAGGTATGTATTATATATATATCATCAAGTTTGTATACATTTTTTTTCAGTAAATCTGTTGGTAATTGCGGTTAGTTCATGACAGTTGAAAATATGGCCCTTAACTTTTAAATAGAGGGCTGAATTTTTTTAAGAAAAAGATAGGGGGACCTGACTCAATACACATAAAATTTTCAGAAATTTTTGGTAAAATTTACATTCTAAGCGAAAGGGAGGGGGTAATCTTATTTACGAAAAATTACCATTACGCACGGATCACCGACAACTTTTGTAAGATCGGCCAAAGTGTTTGTTTCCGACTAGAGGTGTACAAATCGTTTTTTTTAAACCTGTCCGTTTTTTTTTGGGGGGGGGGGGGGGGGGGAATGGTTTTATACGATGGGAACCCGAATCGGTACTAATCGGTAGGGTTCGGTGTAAAACTGGTTTGGGCTAAAAAACGGTTTTAACCAGTTTAAACCTGTTTTTTTTAAAGCAGTTCGGTTTTTAAACCATTTCAAAGATCAAGAATACTAACCAGTATACAAACCGCTAGTTCGGTTCGGGTTGAAACCCGTTTTAAAAAAAAAAAACGGTTTTGGTTTCTTTTTCCGGTTTCGATCTAAAACTGGTTTTTTTTTTTTTTGCACACCTCTATTTCCAACGGATACGTTAGCGAGGGAGTAGTGACGACCTTTGTTGACGAGTTATAAGTGAATCCTTCGATAATATTAATTAATTAACAAGAATAATAATGTTGAAGTTTATTAAAATTTTTATAAAAACTAAAACCAATGTCATAAATTCCCCACAGACTTTTTAGTGTACACATTTTCATTTTTAGTTTTGTTGTTGCATCAGTAATTACTTATTGATGTTACCGTTGGGAAAAGTCCGTCAATGATATCCTTTGTTTTGTTTATTTGAATACTCATCATTAAAATTGTTGATCTAATTTGACGTAACTTACGCAGCGAATTACCCGCAAGCTATAGAAGGGATATGGTACTTTTTCTCATCAAGAGACCAAAAGCATGCCCGTGGTAACCGCCCAAGACGAAGTGCTGGTCCTGGTTATTGGAAGGCCAATGGTATTGTCAGAGTTATCAAAGACAATGAGGTTAAAATAGGTAATAGGAAGTTGTTGATTTATTACGAAGGACATCAACCAAACGGGACTAAAACGAGTTGGATGATGCACGAATATGTGGTCGAGGGTTATGAAACGCGACAGCCTTTAGGTTCGGATGATAAAAAGGTATGAAAATCGAAATCCTTAACTTTAGAGCTTTAATGATTGTATTTTGTTTATGTGTTAGTTTATAAGTTTAACTTTTGACTATCTTTTGCAGTTTGATGATTATGTTCTATGTAAGATCTACAAAAATGGAAGGATGGAACAACCTTGTGTTACCTCCAATGAATCACACTCGCGTGCTATAACTAGAGCTAAAAAAGCGAAAAGGCAAGTTATGGTTCGTGATCAACATGCTCGTGTGGTCTCTAGTCAAGAAAATCCCACTAGTCTTCAAGTCGAAAACAATGTGGCTGTTCAACAACCTAGCCAAAACTCAAATCCTACTATTCATCATGGTGAATCCCGCTCGGGTGCTAAAACTAGAGCTAAAGAAGCGGAAAGGCAAGTTATGGTTCGTGATCAATGCACTCGTGTGGTCTCTAGTTAAGACATAATTGCTGTGGCTGGTGCAGGTGTGCTTGCCGGTTGACAATGGTCAAGATCCAACTCTTGATTCTCTTGTTAAGTTGACAAGCGTTTATGATTTTACTGCCTTGTAGTTTACATTTGTTTCATGTATTAATCGAATTGGCACTTTGTTTCATGTATTAATCAATGGTGACGTTTGTGACATTATGTATGATTTTACTGCCTTTTAGTTTACATTTGTCAACACATATTAAGATCAATACCAACACATCTTCAACATTTACCTACACATAATATTACTTTTACCTACATATAAGAATACTTTTACCTACACATATATTCACGCCATGTCATCCGCCACGTCGGATGCCACATCACCTGCCACGTCGGATGCCACATCACTTGCCATGTCAGATGCCACGTCACCTGCCACGTCAAATACCTTTTAAACAAATTGTTATACTTTTAACCACACATATAAATGCCTTTTAGCTACACATATATGTGTAGGTATAGCTTGCTATATACCTACACATAACTTATGTGTGGGTAATGACCTATATCCACAGTCACGAGCCTACACATCATTACACTTAATTTATGTGTAGGTAAAGACAACTACCAACACAATATATGCTATTTCCCACACATACTTTGTGTTGGTAAAGCACCAAATTTCTTGTAGTGGGTGAGGAACTCGGGTGTGCTCCCCGGAGTTGAGAAAGAAGTTGGTATAGCCACATGAGCTTGGCTACTACCCGGGGTAGAGGTGTTTGGAATCTGATTTACTTCTCCGGGGGATCCACTTTCAGACATGGTGATTTTAAGTGAAGAGAGCTACACTACTAGGTCTTTTTGAGGAGAAATAGTGGCGTGGCCCCACGGTGGGCGCCAAGTTGTTGATGCAACAAAGAATAGATCAAGGATGGTAGCCGGGCTGTGACGGGTGGTCCATAGGACAACCCTTAAAAGGTCTAAATATATGCACATTCCATGTTTTATACGGTTAATTGCTTGAACTTGGTAACCACTTTATGTTTGATGATGCAGGTGTTAAAGTACTTAAGATGAGGGATTTAGAAAGATTAGAAGGATGGCGGAAGTTGGCGAAATCGAGAAGTAAGGAAATGGCAAATTGATGAAGAAACAAGGAGAAGAAAGCCACTTAGCACCGTAACCTACGGCTCCCAGCCGTAGGTTACGGCTCCCAGCCGTAGGTTACGGCTCCCATCAATTGACAAAAAGACCAGCCGTAAATCAGGAGCTCTTGGCCGTAAGACTCACTGCCAGCCGTAACCTACGGCAGGGAGCCGTAGGTTACGGCTCCTGTTGACTTGTTTGGCCATATTGACTGCCGTAACCTACGGCTGGGAGCCGTAGGTTACGCCTCCGACTGATCTCAAAATGTAACCTACTCATTTATTAGCCATTTGAAGAGGATTTATGGAGACTTATCATTGGTTTTCGGTTACAACCTGCTAGTGAACAAAAATGGGAATATATTAGAGACTTGGAAGCTTGGAGAAAGGATCTTATCATCTATCTTTCATTTAGTTTTGTTGGTGATCCCTTTGAACATTAGAAACTTGTTATGATGTTGATTCGAGCCATGTGTGGCTAAACACTTTATGATCATCCTGGATTGAAGGTTTGCTTGAGACATTTTGTGTTTGATTTCCTAATTTCTAGAATAACAATCCTTATCTTTATGGTTGGTTTGTTATGGTGTGTGATTGTTTGTTAGTAGCTTGTTAATTCTTATATTAATCTAGTTTGAAACCATACGTTCTTGGTGCCGTTGGCAATCGAGATATCATGGGTAGAATTAGAATTGGGTAAGGGTTGATTGATCATCGGGTAACAACCTCACGTTCTAGGAATCTGAGTACTTAGTTCCCTTTCATCACTGCAAGTAATCACACATGAGCTATGTCTATGTAGTTCTTTCTAGTGGAATGATAATATGAATGTCGAAACAAACCGGAAATCTAGGATGGTCATTTGTCACTAATTTGCTTACAACCAAACTTTTCTCTTGCAATTTAATTAGTTTAATTTAGTCTAAAACCAATTCACTCACGTAAACTCTTGAATTTTATTTCTCTTGTAATTAGATTAATTTAGTTAAATTAGATAAACTTTCAAATAACACATATTCCACAAACTCCCTGTGTTCGATACCCACTTGCCACTATCTATATAGTTGTTATTGGGATTAAATTTGATTGTGACCACGACATCACGTCAAATTTTGGCGCCGTTGCCGGGGAGTAGTGCGCAACGTGTGTTATTTTTTATTGTTTTAAGTTTGTTATTTTTCTGGTTTACGCTGGGTGTGTTAGTGTGCAGGTATTGACAGGTGCATGCGTACTAGGAGCTCTCACAAGCTATCACCTTTGGCATTTGATCCGGAAATGAGTTATCAAGAGGAGTACGATTACGGTGATTATTATGATGAATATTCCCAACTTTCATATGAAGGCCCTCAGATGTACGATCAAGACTATTATCATGTTCAGTATACATTTGATCAGTATGGTTATGAATGTGTAACCCAACAACCTACTTTGCACTATCAGTCACATAAATCTGAAAGTCTTGACGAGATGATAAGAAAGAGACACATGGTTCATGTTGAAAAAGAATTAACAAAACCTCATTTGTCAATGGAAGAACGAGTAGAACTTTTGGAATGGAAATATGATTTGTTACCAAAAGAGGTGAAAGAGATGAGGCCAGGGACGTCGATATTGGAAAAACGTCAAGCAAAACAACACTGGATATATGTGCAGATTGAACAAATGACACCTATGGGTGATGTAGAAGAAAAGGTTGTGAGTCCTCCCGAACTTGAAACTGAATTATTAGGGCCAAATGAGGAATATACAATTGAAATTATTGTGGAGGAACCACCTATGGAGAGCAAAGTTGAGGGCCTTTTACTTGATGAACCAATCAAAGTTGATTACAACTCTCCGGCTGTGGTGGTTATGGAAACCAAGAGTGTTAAGGATGCATGTTTAGAAACTAGGAAGGTGGCACTTCATGATGTGGGAGATTTCATTCATAAGTTATGTTTATGGGAGAGTTTTGATTTGTTGGGCACATAAAATGAAGTAGTGAAGTGGAGAGTAAACTACCGAGCATTTGTTGGAAATTCGGTAGGAAAATGTGGATTTAAAGAATTTTGCAAAGAAAGATGGGACGTGACAAAGCACACACACAATAGAAGAATCAAACACCGTGCTTACATCAGCAACGAAAAAGGTAAATGTGCATTGAGACCACCTTGAGACATATCAGGTACGGTCGGGCTGAAGACCTAAACTTTAGCGCTGCTTGGGAGGCAACCCAAGGTGTTTTTAGATAAGTGTAGGGAAGATGTACGGAGAGTTGTGTGAATGTGATGATAGGAAGTCGGATCATCTACAACATCTGTTGTGTCAAACTTCACCAGGTCAATGTACTCTTTCCTTAGTCTTGTTATGCTCTTTAGTATTAAAATATTGGTATTAGTTGTTAAAAAAAATAAAAATAAATAAAATAATAAAAAAAAACTTGGGGTTGAGAGTATAAGCAATTGTTGATGTTCTTGGTTAAAGCGATCTTTTCCTCAAAACCATACATTGGGACAATGTATCCCAAGTGTGGGGATGGGGGAATTTTTGAGAATTTTAAAATTTTTGTAAATTCAAGCAAAAAGTGTAAAAATTTGAAAGCTTGATATTGTTCCACTTGACACATCGACACCCATTCCTAGTCTTTTCTTGGTGAGAATTGAGCCACATATGAGTGTTATTGATATTTCTTTGTTTGAGTGACGGTGTGTGTAGTGTGTTAATAGAACTTGTGTGCGAATTCTTGTTAAATCCTAGAGTTAGCATGCTTTTGAAAATGATAGGGGACTTTTAGGAAGCCTCGTCTAGATGTGTGAGAGTGCGGGATTGGTGGGTTGGACCTCATTCTTTACAAATATGAGCTTGGTATTGCGAGGGGTGGGGGTTTGGTCTTTAGAAAGCCATGTTTGAGCCTTAAACCATTCGGTTGCGACCCAAACCTACTTCTTACAAAACTATACCTATTGAGACGACCCGGTTTAGGAATTTAGTTGGTAGTGTTGATGTTCTTGTATATATTGTTGAGTTTATGTTAAAAAAAAAGAGAAAAAGAAAACAAAAGAAAAAAAATTGAGAAAAATACAAAAAAAAAAAAAAAAAAAAAGAAGAAAAGAAGAATTTAGTTGAAGATGTCTTGTATATAGTTGATGTTGCTTTGTTTAGTAGTGAAAATAAAACCGGGTCAAATCAATTAGCTCTCGCATATATATTCCACCATTTTCCTACCTTTGCACCTAGCCCCGTTACAACCCGTAAGTCCTTTTTGATTCATAAGCATGCTAGATATTTGTTAGGAGGAGACTTGATTCTTATACAAGCTTATTGTCGCGCACACACACACACACGCATTGAGTGGTTTAGCATTATGCTAATAATTCTTGTTACCGAGAGATTTCTGTGAGGGGTGTGTCTTGTGGTACGATTGAAAGTTAGTAAAAGGACGACACATTTTAGCTTGGTTTGCATAATTGATCGCTATGGTTGTGAATAGTTTTGAATGGGTTGCTTGGGACAAGCAACGGGTAAGTGTGGGGATGTGATGGGTGGTCCATAGGACAACCCTTAAAAGGTCTAAATATATGCACATTCCATGTTTTATTCGGTTAATTGCTTGAACTTGGTAACCACTTTATGTTTGATGATGCAGGTGTTAAAGTACTTAAGATGAGGGATTTAGAAAGATTAGAAGGATGGCGGAAGTTGGCGAAATAGAGAAGTGAGGAAATGGCAAATTGATGAAGAAACAAGGAGAAGAAAGCAACTTAGCACCGTAACCTACGGCTCCCAGCCGTAGGTTACGGCTCCCATCAATTGACAAAAAGACCAGCCGTAAATCAGGAGCTCTTGGCCGTAAGACTCACTGCCAGCCGTAACCTACGGCAGGGAGCCGTAGGTTACGGCTCCTGTTGACTTGTTTGGCCATATTGACTGCCGTAACCTACGGCTGGGAGCCGTAGGTTACGCCTCCGACTGATCTCAAAATGTAACCTACTCATTTATTAGCCATTTGAAGAGGATTTATGGAGACTTATCATTGGTTTTCGGTTACAACCTGCTAGTGAACGAAAAATGGGAATATATTAGAGACTTGGAAGCTTGGAGAAAGGATCTTATCATCTATCTTTCATTTAGTTTTGTTGGTGATCCCTTTGAACATTAGAAACTTGTTATGATGTTGATTCGAGCCATGTGTGGCTAAACACTTTATGATCATCCTGGATTGAAGGTTTGCTTGAGACATTTTGTGTTTGATTTCCTAATTTCTAGAATAACAATCCTTATCTTTATGGTTGGTTTGTTATGGTGTGTGATTGTTTGTTAGTAGCTTGTTAATTCTTATATTAATCTAGTTTGAAACCATACGTTCTTGGTGCCGTTGGCAATCGAGATATCATGGGTAGAATTAGAATTGAGTAAGGGTTGATTGATCATCGGGTAACAACCTCACATTCTAGGAATCTGAGTACCTAGTTCCCTTTCATCACTGCAAGTAATCACACATGAGCTATGTCTATGTAGTTCTTTCTAGTGGAATGATAATATGAATGTCGAAACAAACTGGAAATCTAGGATGGTCATTTGTCACTAATTTGCTTACAACCAAACTTTTCTCTTGCAATTTAATTAGTTTAATTTAGTCTAAAACCAATTCACTCACGTAAACTCTTGAATTTTATTTCTCTTGTAATTAGATTAATTTAGTTAAATTAGATAAACTTTCAAATAACACATATTCCACAAACTCCCTGTGTTCGATACCCACTTGCCACTATCTATATAGTTGTTATTGGGATTAAATTTGATTGTGACCACGACATCACGTCAGGCTGGTTAGGCGAAAGGGTTGAAGGGTTCAACTTTGCCTAACGCAGGTCATGGGGTCCCCCCACGTTTGCAAGACGTGGAAGGAGGTTCACTAGTTTATTGTTGTTGTTTGCTGAAGATCCTTCTCTGAGGTATACCCAGATTCGGATGTGGGAGCAAACGGAATGTGTGTGTGTTGGATGTGAAAGTGAGTGACTCGCCTAAAGCAAGTACTCAATGTGAATGGCCAGAGTTTAAGGAAACAGACCTGGCCCAGAATGTCCCAACTCAGTAAATGAAGTGTCAATTATATAGGAGAAGACATCTCCCAAAGAGGCATTCATTTGACTAGTGTCCTTGCTTACAGCGAGGGGCTTACCCTTTCGGGGGTTGAAGCCTTTTGACCCCTGGATAATAGCGTGTGCTCTGCAGACCTGCATTGCTTTTGCGGCTGTGGGTTGGTGAAGCAATCTCTGGATGTGACTGGCTACTGTTTCCGCATTGCTTTTCCCCACCTCACAGCTTTTCAACCATTGAACCATTTAACCCTTTGAGCGTTTACATATTTAGTCACTTTATTTAGTCTTGGGCTACCCCCGTCATCATATATAATTATAAAAAAAGGTTCCATTTAATTAAAGTCTATGCACAAAGCGGCATATACAAATATGCAAACATTCATGCACAGATACATACAATACATGTATGCATATACAGTATACACACACAGAGACATGCAACCGCACACACACATATATAGTGTATATATCATATATTTGTGTTCAAGATAAAAGACTTTAAAAAGACCCAACAAAGTAAGTTAACACATATACATATTTACCTGAATAAAAATGTCTTTAAATAATAATGAGAACCCAATGAGGGAAAAAGTACCATGACATAATTCTTAAAACAAAGGTGAATCTATGAATCAAAGATAAAGAAGTCATTCGAAGCACTCCAGCCAACACCTTCATCCCATGCCCATTCACATATTGATTCTTGCCGCCGTATGCCAGGAGGTTATTAACCAAGTCAAACAAAAGTCGACATCCAACTTGTCTTGCTTTTGCAATCACGTAATCTAATGCCTGCAAATATTTTATCCAATCAACAACCTCTAAATTTTATAATGAAATTACACTAAGAATGAAAAATAAACTTTTCCCTAAAAAAGAAATAAAATTATAATCAAATTGTATTAAAACTTGTCTGACCTTTCCAAAAAAAATGGAAACTCAAACTGTCTCAATAGAAAGTATCAGTATAGCCAAGGACTTTCCAATATTTGGTTGCATGCATCTTTGGGTGGTCTTGTTGTTTCAAAACTTGAACTCGTTTAAATTTCAAATTGGTAGTTGAAATTTATGACTAATCAGCACCATATCTCTTCAATTCAACAGAAGTATTATATAAGGCTAGTGTCTATAGAATAGTGTAAAAAACATAGATTATGATCTTTATTAGCACTTCATAACCATTTTGAATCCTTTTAAAAACACCTTCACTCAACATAGAAGATCAAGCAACAAACATATAACCTTTCCTCTAGATAAATTCTCCATTTTTAGCAGAAATTAAAAGCCCTGATGGCATCAAAAATTATATTATCGCAAAGAATATCATATATAAACACATCAAACTTTTTGTAAGCCCTAACTTTAAAAATAAAAGTTGAAGATTATCTATATCAAACTTCTTAGTGAGTGATTTGGGGTTCAGTACCGTCTCACTCAGCGACTCCATCATCAACCGTTGAAGTCCGGCTGCCAGAGTTCGTCTCCGCCGACGAAGCCAGCAGCACTGATGCGTGGAACGACCACCTTAGCCCCCAGCAATCTCGAAAAGACCAAAAATCGGAAGATCATATGGTGGATTTGAGTCAAATAACCGGAGAATTAGGGTTAAAAGTGTTGGACCTTACCTTCGTTGCTAAAAAATCGGTGTACATATCCACCGTTGTTGCGCAGCCTTAGAGCCCTAGAACTGACCCTACTCTACTCCACTTTGTTCCTAATCATGAAAACCCCCAAATCACAAAACGTTATGGTATTGGCGGTGACAGTGACTGTGGTGGGGGGTTGGGCGGTGAAGGGTTGGAGCGGTGGAGTGGGATTCTGTGTACAGTTTAGGGTGGAAAAGAAATGTGGAGTGAGAGAACACACGTGTATTTGATTAAGAGAGAAAGGTTAGGTGGCAAAGCCACCGACCTTTCTCTTTAATATTATATAAATATATATGAATAGGTATTTAATCATGAACTTTTGGAAAATCTTTTGGTTATGAATTAACTTTTAGAATATTTTTTTTATTATGAAATGATATAGTTTTTGATTATTTTTTAAGTTGAAATTATATTTTATGGATTTATAGAGTTTATTATTTTACACGGTTGAACCGCCTGGTACAACTCGGTTCAACCGGTTGAACCATTTCTAAGTTTAACCCTTTCAGTTCTTTTCATTAGTAACACAGGAATATATCGTAACTAACTCGTCTAAAATTAACCATAGAATGGTTACATTGCACCCCCTACTATCATTTTCTTGCAACTCACACCATTGGACTTTATTAAACGTAAAACTAGACAGAAGAAACACAGTTGACTGGTTTGACTTGCAACAATACTATCCACAACTCAACAACAATACAGAGGAGTTTAATATTTTCTACCGTTATTAGTATACTACCCACATGCACAACTTATGTAGTTTTTATATCATACACTTCACATGGACTTCACGTACTATTTTAGACACAACAGGCAGGGTATGCTGCAACATAAATCAACTCATAAGATAGATTCAAAAGTAGAACAAAGACGCCAAAGATGCCACCAAAATACACAGCGAGCCAATCTTTCCCAAGTGAGCAATAATGGCATAAATAGAAGAACGGTCAACACCTGCACCACAAATGACAAGTTCAGCAGCAGAAGCCAGACCATACACGAGGACACTGGTAACCGAGAACATGATTGAATGAGGGTGAGTTTGGAAAGGGAATCCAGGTAGACGCTGTGACTTAACTTCCACAAAAGCAAGGAGCGCATTGATGATAAAACCAAGTGTAGAATGAGGCATGACAACACCTTCTTCTCCATATGCTACTCGCGGGTAATAGTGAGCCCATAGGTGGCGGAGAGGCACCACTAGACCCATGCGTTGAAACAAATAGGCGACGGTGAAAAACGTGAAAATGTTAGTTTTTGTGGGTTGTGGGTCGACGATAACAACTTGTTCGGCAGCTGGGATATCAATATCTATGGTGTGCTGAATCATCCTTTGTTGTTTGGATAGGTGTTTGATGGAGCTTGAAATGAAAAAGGGTTGTTTTTACTTTTTATAGGTGCTTCAATGCTAAGATTAGGAAATTTCCAAAGGGTCTTTTTTTCTAATCCCTTGACTAGTTGGCATAGCCCACTACGTGCCTACCGGCAAGCACAATATTTTCAAAAACAGACTAAAAATGTACAGTTAGTCAAATTTTACCTTATACTTTAGTCGCTAGCACTCTGGTACATCACTTTCGCCATTATCTGTTTGGATAAGCAAAATAACCGATAGTACACACTACACAAATCATCATCAAACATTATATATAAGCATGCATGCATCTATAACACACAACCGCATATAAGCTTTATCATATAACACGATGTTACCTGAACCTTGTATTACCTCATTGCGGACTCACCTCACCTAAGTAGCACTGGAACGGGTACGGGATCGGGGTACGGGGACGATACGGGAACGAGGAACGGCAAAACTCAAAATTTCAAGATACGGGTACGGCAATAAAAAATATAAAAAAAATATATTAAACAAATTCCAAAAATGCTACATCTTCCAAAGGTAATTAATTATCAATAATCAAATCATTTTCAAATTCCGGTTCATTTAGTGAGAGATCGGCAATCGATAGAGAATTAGAGATGATGAGACTTGAGAGTTTAGAGATTAGAGAAGCCGAATATGATAGGTCTATTTATTTAATGGCCGGTTGTGGAATTTGAAAGGGTTAAAACCCTAAAATTAAATGGAAACAGGCTGAATACTTCTACCAGATACGTCCTCGACATTGGAAACGTTTAGGAAACGTCCCCGACAAGTACCCGATACGGGTACGGCCACATAAATGGAGTCCCCGTGTTACATAGCACCTCACGTATTTGACAACTCGGATTCAAGATCACAAAGGCCTTGTATTGAGAATTAATATTGCTAGAAGCTTAGCTTCATTTAAAGATTCTTTAAAATAACAATGATATGCATGAATTCGACATGCTACATTTTTATACATGTCCTTGAACTATAAAGACAAGGATTAATTACCCGTAGTGTTAAGTAGAACGAATGGCTATTTTTTTTTTTTTTGGCAAATAGAATTGTTTCTTAAGATCAAATAAACTCATTAATTACATCCCAAATTAGTATTAAACAAAAGCAGGAACTCAACGTTGAAAAAGTATAATAATAACATCTTAGATTTAGACATATTAATATTGAAAATACTTTAATTTTAGTTTTTAATGAGAAACTATCATCATGTTGTTCAAAAATTATAAAACATAAGACTAAATATGTTAATAATTTTAAAACTGAGGGTTGAAGCCATAAATCTTCCGGAGAGTAAAATGTTGCGGCCAGTGCAATTATAATATTATATACAGAGCCGTCTCCGAGAATGATAAAAAAAAATTGGGCCCTGAGCGAGACAAAAAAGTTGGGCCCACTCCTTACAATATAAACTTATCAATTATATATCAAGAAACCATAATAAAACCATAAAAATTGTAATAAAATAAACAAAAAAAATAGTGTAACAAAATAATTGAACTTGTTTAAGCGAATCGTGCGGCTCTCATTAACGTTTTTGGATAAGTAGCAAGATTAACTAATTTCACAAATAAGCATCAACATATGAGCATAAAACTCTAGTATTAATTTAGGAGTAACTTAGATTTAATGTGTAAAAGATAGAATTTAAAAAGCTGCATCACAAAAAAAATTTATGAAACAAGGAAAGAAAAACAAAAAAGTAAAGGCCAACCGGCCAGCCAAAAAAATAAAAAAAACCAAGGTTGAAATAAAGGGAAAACAAAGAATCGAACACACAACCAATTATAAGAAACTCAAATACCACTAGCTGGAATACTCGTTTTTATTCTATATGGCATAGTCCCTTATTATTACTACAATGTATACAAACAAAATTCTAATTTTTGGGCCCTTTTTGGTTTTGGGCCTCGGCTATCGCCCAGGCTGCCCAGCCCAATAACCGGGCCTGATTATATACGTTGAGGGACAATGGGTGATAGCTGACTGCCCGACTATTTATTCTCATTTATATATGTATTATTATTTAATTTAATTTAATTAATGTCAACTGTTTTCGCTCGACGATTCCATTCTTGGGTGGTTGGTTTGGCCCTTGTTCCTGTAACTCGAATTCTAGCCCTGTATATCCCATTTTAGTTTTACACCATTGTGAACCTTACGCCTTTTTTACTCTCTGATCGAGGTTCTCGACATTGAAAAATCTTCGTAAACTAAATCACACGTGTCTGCCCGATTGATCTAGTGCTCCGTAACGGCTGTCGAGGCTCTGCCCGACGTAGTCGTTATTAATATAGAGAAGTTGAAATGAATAGTGTTTAGTTTAAGACATTTAAGAGATTTTACTACTTACGCGTGGCAGCCTCATTAAACTCCACCGCTTCCTGTTTTCTTCTCTAAAAAAGACTGGGAGAGAGAGAACATGGATAGAAATAGAGAGGGCATATAACAGAGATAAGTGTGACCGACCATGGTCTCCGGTTGGCCGGCTGGCCACCCTCTTGGCCTTCGAGTCAGACCAGAGACAAAGCCCTAAGTGTGATTAGCTGTTGATGCGTGGCTATCTTGGGTGTTTCCCATTTCCGGCTAATCATCCATCCAGCATTAAACAACTACGAATGGCGGTGGGAATTTGAAGGTATCGCGTTAGAGGGGCGGTGGTGTGCGTATCCTTTGTTGAATTTCACCACCGGCGGCATCAAAATAGGTGACCAGAGTATCACATTTTATGGCCACCAGCAAATTCGGTAACCATCGTGTCTTCTACATTATTAATTTGGTTGACTGTTTATCGGTAACCATCGTGTCTTCTACAGAACCCTAAATCGACCCATCACGCTCTCAGGTTATTGTTATCGATTATGCATCTTCTCTTTATTGTTAATTTGATTGTTAAATGCGTATCATGTTTAACTAGTTTAATACCCGTCCGGTGGATGGGTTGCGCTATCAGCTTAACAAACAAAGATATCTATATTGAGGGTGTTTGTGATTGCTTCTCCTTTTCTTCAAGGTTATATGCAGGGATGTTGGAATATTTTCAGATGATAACGGGATTAGACGTTTGTCACTCAGTGATGTACCTTTTTATGTAACCTTTTACCGTTGATTCGGTTATTTGTTTTACTTAATAAAGTGTAACAGCTAACCAAAAGATCTGATAATTTTGATGACGTTTCTTTTAACACAATACCTTGCGTAAATTCTATTGATTGATCATTGATATTTTTCTTATTAAAACATTATTTCAAGTTGTTTACTCTTATCTTCTTCATATGACAAATGTTGTGACTGTGTTTCAAAGGCTAGGGGATTATATGACAAGTTGAAGAATCAGAAAAACATATAAAGGTTACATATGTATATTCTTTGGATTATAAGCTTCATTCTAAAGCATGCACAAAGGCAGTCATGAAGGAGCTATACAAAAGCTATACTGCTGTAGAACCATATGGACAGATGAAACTATACCCTATAAAAGGTACTTTCTAGAAGCTTCTAGGCGTCCCCGGGTCATTACAAGCTGATCAAGATGCAACGAAATTAACCTATGGTCTCGTATTCAAACCTTTTCCCTTGTACGGAAGACTAAATGAAAAGTGGAGGGGGCAATCTTAACCTAAAGCCTTTCAAGTGGGTCAGTTTGGGTTGCTTTTAAAGTTATATGGGTTGGTTTGGGTAAGATATTTTAACTAAATGAGTCATAATGGGTCACTTGAAATTCCATCTTGTTATTTCCGGGTCAAAGCGGGTCGACAACATTAAAGAAATGGGTCGATGTGGGTTAGTGTCTTAAAGAAACGGGGCAGGTTTCGGATCGGAATGGGTTTCTAGCCGGCACAAGTATCCGCACGAGACGGGTTTCAGCACGACGCAGGTTTTGGATCGGAACGGGGTCGGTTCGGGTCGGGTTTCGGGCCGACACCAGTTTTTGCACGGGACGGGTTTCGAGCCGACACGGATTTTGGGCCGACACGAGTTTTCGCACGAGACGAGTTTTAGGTCGGGACGAGTTTCGTACCGTTTCGACGCCAACCGTTTCTACCCGTACCGAATATGCTATGCAAGCTTCTGTTTTTTAGAAAATTGTTTTCATCGATTCATACTTTTATATTTTGTAACAATGAATATTTTTGTATCTCATATAAGGAGCACTAGGTTATCTACCCGTGTATTACACGGGTTGAAAAAAGAAAAATTCTGATAAATGAAATTACATATAAATAAATGTTATATATATTTAATGCAATGCAACTTTAAAGTAAAATAATATATTTGATTTACATATACACAAGTAGGTATGTTGAACATACCAAAACAATTATAGAATATCATTGCTAAAGTGTCTTTTTAAATCGATATATCCTTTTTTTTCAGTTATCTTTTTTTACATTCTATACACCAATGTAAAATGAAAAAAAGAAAGCCATAACTTGCTTCTCAAGTGATACGTGCCAAAGTCTAGTCAACCAACACATGCACCACTTTACCCACGATCTTTACACGTTGCCATGCATCATCCTTTAATGCAACTTTTTATTTGTTTTGTGTTAGTTATTTTATAAACCTCTAGAGTAGTGGTAGTTATGTTCTTATTAACTTCCATTTCAGTTATTCCCTTATGTAGCCTATAAAAGGCATTGCAAGTTTATCAATAAAGGATAGCAGAAAAGTAAAGTGAATTTGTTCTTGTTCTTTGTCTTGTTTCTTGGAGCTTGACCCCCTCTAAGGGTTATCTATCTTGGGAGTTTGTAGGTTTTCTCCGTAAACCTATCATCAAGCTCCTTTAAGTCTTTTCTTTGCAGATTGACAACTGTATAAGAGATATCCTAAGCTTCACCAATAGAGTGATTAATGAAGACTATATAAACCAATCAACTACCCACTTGAATTGGTTATCCTAATTAAACACTCACATCAATGTTGACTTTCAAGCCAAAAAGTCAAATTCAAAAGAACTCCATGCGGTGACAGTGAAATTGATCCTGCACAAAAGCCAATTTTCATCATATTAATGTATACACGATGAACATAATAATAAACATAAAATAAAATTCGGGTGACAAGATTTATGTAACACTGTAAACATAATAACAATTAGTGCATGTCCTTGGCCAACAAATAAGCAATTGATGTTGAGTGCCCGTCATGAGGAAGTCAAGAACTCGGTTTATTTTCTCCCTGGAGAGAGTTTATATATATGATTATATGACAACACCAAAAAAGTTGAATGACGATACAAAATAAAACAGAGCCAGTGATAAAAATAGTGAATCATGGTCAACACAAGTAACAAATGGGGAGGCTAGATAACACATCAAAACATTATTTTTTCTGCTATGGGTCAAAACAGGGCTGGTCATTTTTCGGCGAAAAATTTAAACCTTTTCAAGTAATTAAATGTGCCAAACCCGATTACTTATATTATTTCAGTACACTTTGGAAACTTACAACCAAGACTCCTTTTGACCTAACTCTTTTAAATCGCCATTTGACCCGTTCGAGATGAAACATAACCCAAATCCACCCCTTTACAAGTAAATTGATCATCTATACATACAAGTGAGAAAAACTCAAAAAATAATTTAGTCGTAATAGAGCACCTTCTTGTTGATGTCCAAACCCCTACGCTATGTCTCTCAAAGCAAAATTTCATTACCAACTTTTCCTTCGTCACAAGCTCCATGACCTGCAACAAAAACAAATTTATATTTCAATCTCAAGTTGGTAAATATAAAATATAAGTAAAGTTGTTCATGAATCATGATTTTTAATCTAGTGAAGACATTGAAGTTCTAGAAGGTTCATCTATAGTACATGTTGACTGGTCTGACCATGTTCTAAAGATGGAATATAAAAGGTTAGTGTTACAAGATTTGTAAGGGTAGCATATGTATATTCTTATAGTTGCAGAGCATGAGCCATGAGGGGTCATGAAAATACATTTCTTCACCATGAAGTGCATTGGCAAGAAATTAAATATGTGTCGAATCACAAAAAATACAACAATAAATAAATTCAGGGATCGATGTCAAATTATTAAGAAGATGAAAACATGGGCTTACAATGTTTGTCGCGTTTGTTCCCTTTTATCTACATCAATTAAGCGTTCATAACAACCACCTATGAAATCATAAAAAAATATATAATTTGTTTTTCCAGTAAACTATAAATCTGAAGATTATCAGCACCAATGAAGCTCGTTCTTCCTGGCACCAATGAAGCTCGTTTCGACTAGTACCGTTTCGACGCGTACCGTTTCGAATCGAATCGAACCGTTTCGAATCGAACCGTTTCGATGCGAACCGTTTCGACCCGAAAATCATACTGAAATAAAGCATCACTACATGCGCTTCGCAACCGAGTTTCAAGCAGGTTATTCATAGTAATTGTGTCAACAGTACCACATACCTTCAGTGGGTCGAAGGACAATACGTGTTACGTAGGTGCAAGTGTATTAAAGTTACTCCAAACTAAACATGCATACATAGAAAGGTTATGTTTGTGGGGGCAACATTAAGCAACTGACCTGTAACCAAAGTCTTCGTAATCGCATACTGAATCATACGTTTTGTTGGTCCACTCATACCGTTTCGACGCGAACCGTTTCGACCCGTACCGTTTCGAAGAAACAATGTCAATGAGTATGAAACAAATATTTTGATACACAATGCTTAAAATTACTAAAGAAACAATCTTTACCTTTGAATGACAGTAGCTGACCTGATATACAAGCTGTTGGAAGAAAAATCTAGCCTGTTAGATATCACTTCAAAGTTTTAGTTAGGTCACAACAGAGAATAATTTTTTATCAAAATATTCATCTATATAGGATGAATCAACATATGAATTTAAACAAATATATGAAGATGAAGTACCTGCATGATAGAGCAAAATCAACTCTCTGATTGAGACCATCATATTCATACTTGTATTTAAACAGAGTATCGCATACTTGTATTTCACAAACGTAACAATTCCTGGTGTGATACACTGATATACAATTGATGATAAAAAAAAAACTGATAAAAACACTGCTGCTCTGTGATCTACTGACATATAAACTGAAACAACATATGCAAAGTTATGATGTGAAAGGACTGATGAATAACATTAAAAAACTGAGCCTGAACAACGAATTTAACAACTACTGATCTGCAACATTGAAACATAACTGTTGTGACCAAATTGTATTTTTGTTACAATTGACACAATTCATCAGACGACAGTCATTTTTTACTCAACGAAATTAACAACCATCAAAGAAGGAGAAAAGGAAACAACATACTTGAAGCATGGCAGCACCAAACAGCACAGTTGTGACCACGGGTATGTGCCCAATCGTCCGCCATTGTTCATTGTCATAACATTATCTTTGGCGCCAGAGAAGAGAAGTCTCCATCCCTGCTATATGAGGAAAGTGTGTAGTCTCTCATGACCATTCATTAATATCGGCCAGAATCAACATCAAATTTAGGGCAATTGATACCTCAGGGTCGAAATTGATACCTGGATTGTCGAGTAGACGGTTGGAGAAGAAAAACTTGAACAACCGGAACAATGGTTAAGGGAAGTGTGCCTCAGCGGGTCAGAAATCTCCGATGGTTGTAGCTCTGAAACCAGCATATTAAAGAAAATTCCTTATTACTCAAACGAATTTTATAAAATACTCCGATGGTTTTCAAGTATTTAAAAAATTACCGGTTCTGTATCAGCGCACTGTAACTGAAAACCACGGCACCACCTGAGACTCTACATATCCTTTATCGCCGCTGGAGAAATGTATCACATCGAAATTACTCTGTTCGCCATTCAAACCTACTCAGGCGACGATTAACTTTGAAAGGTTTTGACGTCATTGCATGTGGGTGGAAAGAGGGTTTAAATACTTTAAAAGCAGAAAGCTGCTAGAATTGAGGGGTAAACTGTGGTTATTGGTGCTGAAATTGTCGGAGGTGGAGAAAGTGGGGAGGGCATCATAGCTGGAAACCGACGCGAACTGAATCCTAAAGATATAGGATATAACCACCGTAAAAGTGGAGTTCATGGTGAGAATAATGAGGAGCAAAACCATCAGTTAAGAAACTGCCAAGAACTGCTACAAGAGCAGTTATTTTTGTGAGTTTAAGTGGTTGAGATTTAATCTCAGCCAAATCCAATGGTCAAGGTTGATTTAAGAGTTGGTTAGACTTAATGGGATCCATATATATAATATATATAATTACCCCATCGTCATTGAGGTTTATGGATATGTTTTAGTTTAGGGGATAATGGTGTATTTGGGGTTGTAGACTCTGAGTTCGAGCCCCTTGTATTTGTGAATGTGTGGTTCAGAATAGTAATACCTTACTATACTCAATGGGGCCAGAGTTTGGTTGTGGGAGTTCGACTGTATCACGGTTTAAAGTGAGTATAGTTATTATGTAGTCGATGGTCGAAAAATATATTAAGTTGGAAATAAGAGGAAATTGGTGGTACTATGATTTGAAATTGGGAAGGTCGTTGAGTTTCATAATTTTTCTCCATATAATTAATGACACTCTGGTAGTGGAATGCTATACTTGAATGCAGAATGATAGTGACAGTCTTCCTTCAAAAGTGCTTTCAAGAATGTCATCTTTCTTGTGAGACTCCGGTTCGATTCCCGGCAAAGGCATATGGGTGTGACATGTGCGCTATGAATCTATGATGGTGAAAAACCCACCGAGGAGGGTTTGATCCTGAGCGTCACTCCGGTTTTCATCCGGCTGTTACTCCAACGAGTAAAATCGTGTGGAGGCAGTACGGTTTCCGGGGGAAAGCCTTCGACCCAAGACTGGTTAACCCAGCGCTGGCCCCGCTATCTGGGCCCACGTTCTTGGAGAGGGTCCGCGATGTGCGGATGTGACAATGGTCACCGTTAAGAAGTTCACCTTTCAAAAAAAAAAAAAAAGAATGTCATCTTTCACAAGACTCAAGAGTAGCAGTTTGGCTATTGAGAACCCCCTTGGTGCAATTCAAAATAAGTTGGATACTTGGATCATCATGGTAATGTTTTTCATTTCAGGTTTGAGATGAAAAATTGTTTCTTGAATATTACTTGATTTGTAAACAATGACTTTCTATCTGATTCTGAAAACTACTTTCTGTAGATTCGGTTGTTGTCTAGTTCAAAATATGTTGTCCAAATATGTAGAAGGAACATCAAAAATTTTACTTCTTTTTCCTATTAAAACTTCAAGCATTTATATAATTTTTTAATTGCTTCTTAATTTGGAGATTTCAAGATTGGGTTTTTAGGGTTATTGTTTACTTTACACGCTCACTGATACAATCATATGACTTGGTTTGAACTCTATCTTTTACATTATTTATTTTTTCAAAAATTGTAATAGTTAATTGGTTTCTTTTGTTTTCACAGGTGTTCCTGAGCAGTATGCAACAACTTCTTGAAGGGGATAACTGATAAGAACTTGAAAATGATGATTCTTGTGGATCGAAACCCAGTTTTCCAGTTCACCGTGAAAATGATGTTTCTGGTGGATCGTAGCCAGTTCGCCTTATTTATACAGGTTCACGCTTATTTCAGATTTGGACGTCTAGCAGTGGCGAACATATAGTGTCAATAGGGGTAGCACGGGCAACCCCTCATCCCCGTCTTCGTCGTGTAAAAATACCCCTTAACTCCATTGTTGTAGTGTATAAATACCCCTTAACTCTGTTTTGTTATATAAAGAATACCCCTAATCCTAAAAAAAAAAATTAGTATACCCCTAACTTTTTGGGCTGGTTATTTATGAGTTAATTTCTTGTATAGATTCCTTGTTGTTTATGAATTAACTGAAGTTATCATGTTTATTTTATCAAACCGTAATCTTTTGTAATTATATACTATAGTTCCATCTATTTTATTTACTTGGTGTGATGCGCCACAACGCATGGGGTCACCAATCCTTTAAAAGGAGGTAATAAGGTTAATAACAATACAACAATGCTACTACATTCAGTATAGTATAATGTTAAACCTACACGAGATAGTAAATCGTGAGTGTGAATATGCTCAAAGAGCATACGAGAGGAACAACATCAGGCACATCATCATCAAAACGATCACTCTTTCCATCATCAGGTATTACAACACCAATAGTAACATGCTGGGCATGTTATATGCCGTTTGACATCAGTGAAGCAAAGAGAGCATGCTACGTCGCAATATACTTTTTCCATACATTGTGCTATGTTATCAAGCCGAAAGCCATTCGATTAAGCGTGCCGCAACGCGCGCGGAGTTTAAAACTAGTTATAATAATAGTAACCAGGTAGTATACCAGTAAGCTCGCGCTTTGTGATGGACGACGATCTTTTTTATATTACTTCACTTGATGGACGGTAATTTTGTCGGAATCATTTCAGATTTTCGGTTTTGCAGCGCACTTTCAGTCGGTATTGATTCATTTCGGTATGGTACAGGCACCTGGTATAACAACAAAACGAGATATACCCAACAAGATACCGACATGTATTTTACATCAATACCAGTACTCAAATTTTTCGGCCTGTATCGGTTCGGTTTATTATTGTACCATTACCAAATTAATACTCTATTGCGAATAAAATTCTGCTTTTAATGAATTTTATACCGACGCGTTGAGAAAACCATTAAAATGAATACGGTATTGGTACCGATGTTAAGACGGTATTGGTTTGATTCTTCACGAATATGGTACCGTTACTGATGTTGACCTGTTCGAATAAAACTTTTATGGAATCATAGATAAAAATAAGCACTTCATAATATTATATTTAGAATTTTATAAAAGGTTATATTATGTTACTAAATCGAGCCAACATGGGTTTTCGTCCCACCGTGCGTTACGCTAGAGAGTCTCGGCTCATTCTTTTTAATATCTGTGAATGTCGTCTAATTACGGCTTGACATCCTGTTGGAAATTGTTGTTCACCTCCTTATAGATTAATTCATATAAGCTATATCTAATGTTACGGAATTACACGAATCTGTAAGCCAATCTACAAACTCAAACATAACCTCAGATATAAAGCCTTGATCTAAAACAGTAATTTGATTGAAATAATCTCCAAACAACTCAAACCACTTGTAATCAAGGAGCTCATAGTTCAAACTGAAGAATGGCTATATTGAACAGCATGTTACATAAATGGACAAATAGCAAACTAACTTCACTTTACTTGGAACAACAGACAAACAAAAAAGTAGAAAAAAATACACAATCTTGCTAACATGTTACAGGGTTTTATTATGATAGTTTTTCAAAGAGCACTACTCCAGGTATACTGTAAAGTATTAAAACAAATATCAAAAATAAAACAAAGCCGCCAAAGATGCGATCAAAATACACAAAGAACCAATCCTTCCCAAGCGAACAATAAAAGCATAAGCGGAAGTGAAGTCAAGACCTGCTCCTGTAGCGGAAAAGATAAGTTCTGCAGCAGAAGCGAAGCCATACATGAGTAGGCTGGTCACTCAGACCATGATGGCGTGAGGGTGCGTGTGAAAAGGAAATCCAGCATTCCCCTGCGACTTAATTTCTACAAAAGAAAGTAAACAAGTGATGATAAAGGTAAATGTGGATGGGGGCATGACTACATGCTCTTGTAAAAGTGATGCTACAAGACCGCGGCGTATTGCAGCTACATTAAATATGCGGTGGAGTTGCTGAAACAAATAGGCGGCGGTGAAGAATGTGCCAAGATTGGTTTCTGTAGATTCTCGGTCGATGATGATAACATCTTCGACTACCAGAGTGTTTGAAGCGGGACTTGTCATCGTTTTTCCTTTATATTTTGTTTTTGGTTGGAAGCTGATAAATTCAAAATGCTTCATGCAAATTTATAGTCTATGAAGCTAAACGTATGAGTGATATGCAGCTCAACTTAGTGTTTCTTAGCCTTTAAGGGCGTTAAAAAAGTTTTGAGCTTTTTTAGAAACAAATCTATTGTTTTTTAAAGATAACGACAGGGATTAGTGATTAAACAACTATTTAAACATGACGTAAGATAATGCACAAGTGTTTAAATATTGACTGAATATAAAAGGCAAGGATATCTGACAAAACGTTTTTGTTGTCCAGTTTTTTTCTTCTTCTTTTTAATCACCTGTTGTCACCCAAACTTGGGCTTCATTTCAATTGGGTCAGCTTAGTCTAATTTTAATTGCAACCCATGTAACTACTTCAGCCCAACTTTAAATATTATTCCTAATTTCTATTTTTTTTAGTTTACTTCTGTTTTGCACCTTGTGATTTGGTCGTTTCAACGGTTTTACCCCAATCTCTATTTCACTCTCCGCCCCAAACACTATCCATTTCCAACGTTAAAACATTGTCACGTGCCCCTCACATGAGTAGCAATTATGTCTTTTCCCAACCAAGATAATTATTATTGAAAATAAAAAAATGAAAATCTAATTATACACAAAAGTCTAATTATTTTGGTTATATACACATATAAATGCAGAGTACACACATCCATTCTCCCTCTCAAAACTAGTCACATACTCCACCATCTATGGCTGCCATCACCACTTGCCACCACCACCTTTGCAGCTACCACCACTTGTCGCCGAAAGCCACCACGTATCTTAGCGAAGCAAATGGATACCACCACCGCTATCACCGCCACACCTACAAATCAAACCACCACCTGAAAATCAAACAGCCTACAAATCGAACCACCGGCAAATCAAACCACCACATTTAAATCACGTGTTTGACGATTAGGGTTTAGAACTCGAGGAAAAAGGGGCGGCGACTAGGGTTTATTGTTTGAGCTCAAACCCGAATGGTCTGACGACAACGGCTAGCGTTTAGGTATGAGTGATGGTGGCAAGCTGAATTAAATGCTTAAAAAGAATAGAGAAAAAACAACAGTAAGGTTTCTAGGTCCAACTTTGAAGACCAAACAATAGGTTTTAGGACAGATCTTAAAGTAATCAAATTCCGTTTTGATAAAGTGCTCCTTTGAATCAAGACATAAAATATAAAACTAAATCCCTCAGATTCAAGATAATTGCACTATATGCCTTCTCCATGATATCTTTCTTTTCTTATAGTGTGAGAGCTTTCGGCAAATTAGCTTCACCAATTAGGGCATCAACAACTATATGATGCACCAATAACGCTCTTATTTTCATTCTCCACAAACCAAAATCTTTTGCTCCATCAAACTTCTCTAATTCAAACTTTGTCGAAACCATTCTTCAGTTTGGTTGACATGAGATCACCTTCGTAATTGTGCTAGATAACAAGGCTAGTGTTAGTAGAAATTAACATGCAAACACACGAAGAAAGTCTAAGAGAAGAAGAACAAAGAAGAGAATAAGACTCCAACGATTGTTGATCTATTATTCATTAACCGAATTATAAAGATGAAAACTGAAGAAGTGCTTCAATCGTATGAAGAAAAGAATTGAAACCCAAAACAATTAAGCTAATCACTATATTAACTACAGAATAATGGAAAGAAAAGAAGAGAAGGGGAATTTAGGAGAGAAAAGAAAAAATAACGGAAAGAGAAAGATTTCCATTTCTTGTTCCTGAGTTCAATGGAAGAGAAAAGAAAAGAAAGGTATAGGTTTACAATTATACCATTGTTGGGTATATAATAGATTAAGTAGGAGGATAAAATGATAACTAGTAAAACTTTATATTTGTCTTCTTTCCACCTCTTTCATTTTGGAATAAAAGTTATGAGGGGAGATCTTCCTTTAAAAATAGAATAGAACAAAAATATTTTTCACTTTCTTTCGATTCCTTCCATTAGTAATATTTTTCGATGTTTTAAAAACCAGTTTAAACCGGCCGGTTGAACTGGTTAAAGCGGATGCAAGATGTTTGGCCGGCACGAATCATACCGGTAAACTAAGGAAACGGCAAAAAAGTTGTACCGCCGATAAATTGGGTTATACCGATTTAAACCAGTTTACCGGTACCGGTTCATACCGGACCAAAGATCAAAATTTGAACTTTTAATTTTTAGGTGCCTAAAAAGGTGACTATTTACCAAGGTTTGAGAACTCGCTAGTCGCTAGTCGGCCAGTGAGGTAGGGACTAGCGACTACTCGGGATTACTCGTGATTAATCGGAATTAATCGGATCGGGTTTTTTATATGTAATTTTCAGTTTTATGTATACATATACACATTTTTATCGGTAAATATTTTAAGTAGCTAGGTTTTAACTTTTACTCAGCTCATTTTTTAACTATACAAGATTAATTGTTAGAATTCACTTGTTTTGGTTGGAAATTTGCCGGAATTTAATGGTTTTGGCCGGAATATACAGGTTTTTTACCCTCTTAGTTAAAGTGTAAAACTTAGCGCCACAATTGACTATCCACGTCGATCAAACTTCTTCCTCACTCAAAGATAGAAAATCATTGGGTTTTTCAAATTAAGTTCTTCAACCGATCATTCAGGTTTACCTTCTTTTGACTTCTGTTCAACCATTCATGTTTTATTTGTTATAGTGTTTGCTAATTGCTATGTAATGGGTATTTAATCATGAACCTTTGGATAATCTTTTGGTTATAGATTAGCTTTTAGAATATATTTTTTTTATTACAGAATAATGTAGTTTTGGATTATTTTTTGAGTTGAAATTATATTTTATAGATTTATAGAGTTAATTAGTATCCAGGGTTCAACCGGGTGAACCATTTTTTAGTCTAACCCGGTACGATTAAAATACCGGTTTTTAAAACTTAGATATTTTTCACTTTCTTTCAGTTCTTTTCATTAGTAAACACGGGAATATATCGTAACTAACTCATCTAAAATTAACCAAAGAATGGTTACATTGCACCCTCTATTATCATTTTCATTTTACTGCAACTCACACCATTGGACTTTATTAAATGTAAAACTAGACAAAAGAAACACAGTTGACTGGTTTGACTTGCAACAATACTATCCACAACAACAATACAGAGAAGTTTAATATTTTCTACCGTTATTAGTATATTACCCACTTGCACAACTTATGTAGTTTTTATATATATCATGCACTTCACGTATTATTTTAGACACAACAGGCAGGGTATGCCGCAGCATAAATCAACTCATAAGATAGATTCAAAAGTAGAACAAAGACGCCAAAGATGCCACCAAAATACACAGCGAGCCAATCTTTCCCAAGTGAGCAATAATGGCATAAACGGAACAACGGTCAACACCTGCACCACAAATGACAAGTTCAGCAGCAGAAGCCAGACCATACATGAGGAGACTGGTAACCGAGAACATGATTGAATGAGGGTGAGTTTGGAAAGGGAATCCAGGTAGACACTGTGACTTAATTTCCAAAATAGCAAGGAGCGCATTGATGATAAAACCAAGTGTAGAATGAGGCATGACAACACCTTCTTCTCCATATGCTACTCGCGGGTAATAGTGAGCCCATAGGTGGCGGAGAGGCACCACTAGACCCATGCGTTGAAACAAATAGGCGACGGTGAAAAATGTGAACATGTTAGTTTTTGTGGGTTGTGGGTCGACGATAACAACTTGTTCGGCCGCTGGGATATCAATATCTATGGTGTGCTGAATCATCCTTCGTTGTTTGGATAGGTGTTTGATGGAGCTTGAAATGAAAAAGGGTTGTTTTTATAGGTGCTTCAATGGATTTATAGGGTCCTTTTTTCTAATTCTTTGACTAGTTGCAAAGCCCACTACCTGACTACCGGCAAGCACAATATTTTCAAAATCAGACTAAAAATATACCAGTTAGTCAGTTTTTCCCCTTATACTTTAGTCGCTAGCACTCTCGTGCATTTTACTAGTCAGTACATCCTCTTTCGCCATTATCTGTTTGGATGAGCAAATGCAATCAAATAATACTCCTGAAAGTCATGTTTTATCTCTATCGGTTCAAAAGATTTTAGATGAACAAAATAACCGATAGTACACACTACACAAATCATCAAACATTATATATAAGCATGCATGCATCTATAACACACAACCGCATATAAGCTTTATCATATAACACGATGTCACCTGAACCTTGTATTACCTGATTGCGGACTCACCTCACGTATTTGACAACTCGGATTCAAGATCACAAAGGCCTTTATTGAGAATTAATATTGCTAGAAGCTTAGCTTCATTTAAAGATTCTTTAAAATAACAATGATATGCATGAATTCGACATGTTACATTTTTCTACATGTCCTTGAACTACAAAGACAAGGATTAATTACCCGTAGTGTTAAGTAGAACGAATGGCTATTTTTTTTTTTTTTTGGCAAATAGAATTGTTTCTTAAGATCAAATAAACTCATTAATTACATCCCAAATTAGTATTAAACAAAAGCAGGAACTCAACGTTGAAAAAGTATAATAATAACATCTTAGATTTTAGACATATTAATATTAAAAATTCTTTAATTTTAGTTTTTGATGAGAAACTATCATCATGTTAAACAAAAACAGGAAGTCAACGTTGAAAAAGTATAATAATAACATCTTAGATTTAGACATATTAATATTGAAAATACTTTAATTTTAGTTTTTAATGAGAAACTATCATCATGTTGTTCAAAAATTATAAAACATAAGACTAAATATGTAAATAATTTTAAAACTGAGGGTTGAAGCCATAAATCTTCCGGAGAGTTAAATGTTGCGGCCAGTGCTATTATAATATTATATACGTCGAGGGACTATGGCGTGATAGCTGACGCCCGACTATTTATTCTCATTTATATATGATTATTATTATTTTATTTAATTTAATTAATGTCAAGCGTTTTCGCTCGACGATTCCATTCTTGGGTGGTTGATTTGGTCCTTGTTCCTGTAACTCGAATCCTAGCCTGTATATCCCATTTTAGTTTTACACCAGTGTAAACCTTACGCCTTTTTTACTCTCTGATCGAGGTTCTCGACATTGAAAAATCTTCGTAAACTAATTCACACGTGTCTGCCCGATTGATCTAGTGCTCCGTAACGGCTGTCGAGGCTCTGCCCGACGTAGTCACTATCTACTATAACAAAATACAGTGCCGACAATAGTTCTTCCATTGGATTGGTGGAGGTGGGCGGCCACCTGCCACCATTTGATTTTTTTTTTTTTTTTGCTAAATTACGATTTTGTCCCGTTTATATTTATTGTCATGCATGCCACTCCCCTATTGGCCCAACAAATTTACGATTTTATCCCGTTTTAAATTTACGATTTTACCATCAGTTCAAAATTATGTTTTTACCCTCACTTAAAAATAAATTTACGATTTTGTTCCCAGCTAAAAATTTTCAATTTTTCCCTCGGTTCAACATTATGATTTTTCCCTGTTTATATTTACAGTTTTGCCATTAGGTTTTTTCCTTATAATAACGATTTTGCCATCTGTTCAAAATTATGTTTCTACCCCATTTTAAAATAAATTTACGCTTTTTTCCCAGCTAAAAATTCCAATTTTGCCCTCGGTTCAAGTTACGATTTTGCCCTCAACCCCATTGGTCCATTTAATTTACGATTTTATCACTGAAACAAAATTATGATTTCCCCCTTAGTTCAAAGTTACGTTTTCCCCATTGTTTTAATTTTCCTAGCAAAACTATACAAGTTTTTTTTTAATTGGTTGACTCGATTTAAATTTTTTTCGTTTAAAGGAGCTGCCTAACACTCGCTCATTAGTCCTGAAAAATTACAGTTTTGCCCTGAGCCCAAAATTACAGTCTTATCATCGTTTTAGTTTTTTCCTAGCAAAATTATAGTGGTGTTTTTTTAATTGATTGAGAACTATTCGGCCATCGCCACGCAACGCGGGCGGGGCATCAACTAGTTATCCTACATATACAAAACTAAGTGGGGGGAATAGTGCCACACAGCTGTGTGGCACTTCCCTATTGGACCACCTCATATTTAATTTAATTTTATTTATAGCTTAAAATTACGGTTTCGTTATTTGTTTAAAATTACGTTTTCGCCCCTAATTCAAAATAAATTTATATTTTTGCCCTGTCTCAAAATTTACGCTTTTGCCCTCAAATCAAAAACCCATTTCTAATTCTATTCCCAGTTTAAATTTACGGTTCCGCCCTCCGTCTAAAATTACGCTTTTACCCCCCTTCAAAATAAAATTATGTTTTTGCCCCTAGCTCAAATTTACGATTTTGCCCCCAACTCAAATTCACGTTTTTGCCCACAGTTCAAAACAAAATTATGTTTTCCCCCGTAGCTCAAAATTGTGATTTTGTCCTCAGTTTAAAATTATGATTTCGCCCCCAGTTAAACTATTTTTACGATTTTGCCCTCTGTTCAAACTTTTGATTTCGCTCCCATTTCAAAAATTACGATTTCTCCCGCAGTTAAAAATTATGATACTGCCATCGTTTTACTTTTTTTTTTTTTTGCAAAACTATAGTACTATTTTATTTTGATTGGTTGACTCAGTGTAACTTTTATTGTTTCAAGCAGTTGTCTAACACTCGCTCATTGGTCCTGACAAATTAGTATTTTACCCCAGCTAAAAATTACAGACCCGTTATTGTTTTAATTTTTTTTAACAAAACTATGGTAGTGTTTTCGTTTAATTGGTTGTCTCGATGTATTTTTTTTAGATCGTGTTATAAGTAGTATGTACAAATAACATAAATACATGTTATGAAACTAATAAATATTTGATTTAACGCCCCGCAACGCGGGCGGGCATAGGTGTAATTTTTATTCGTCTAGGCATGCCTGGTACATGCTCATTTGTCCTGAAAAATTACACTTTTGCTTGCAGTTTAAAATTATAGTCTTTCCATCGTTTTAGTTTTAATTGGTTTACTCGATGTAATTTATTTTTTTGAGATCGTGTTATGAGTAGTATGTACAAGTAACCGAAACACAGACATACATGTTATGAGAAAGAAATATTCGGCTTATTGCCCCGCAACGCGGACGGGGCAAAAACTAGTTCTCAACAACTACAAAAACGAGTGTCGGCGCTGACACGGCAATAGTTGTGGCCCTTTATTGGGCTAAATGGGCGGCAATTCTTTTTTTTTTTTTTGTCTGTCACTACTCTATTGGCCTAATAAATTTACGATTTTATTCGGTTTTAAAATTACGATTTTGCCATTAGTTTAAAATTATGTTCTTGCCCCCACTTAAAAATAAATTTACCCTTTCGCTCCCAGCTAAATATTTCAATTTTGCCCTTGGTTAAAAATTACGATTTTGCCCCGTTTCAATTTACAGTTTTGCCATTACTTTTTTTCCCATAAAATTACGATTTTCCTATCAGTTCAAAATTATATTTTTACCCCACTTAAAAATAAATTTACGCTTTTGCTCCCAGCTAAAAATTCCAATTTTGCCCTAACCTGCTTTGGGCCAAATCAATTTACAATTTTGTCCCCGCTTTAAAATTATGATTTTGTCATCAGTTTAAAATTACGTTTTTACCTCCGGTTCAAAATAAAATTATGCTTTTGTCCTCAGTTAAAAATTACAATTTTGCCATCGGTTCAAAATTACGATTTTGCTCTATTTAAATTTACACTTTCGCCATTAGTTTTGTTTTGTTCCTCCCAGCTAAATTACGATTTTGCCCTCAATTTAAATTTACATTTTTGTCATCGTTTTTGTTTGCTTTCCCAGTAAAATTACAATTTTGCCCCCCAGTGTATAACTACAGACACAAGATGAGGGAATAGTGCCAGGAAGTTGTCTGACACTCCCCCATTGGCCCAACTAATTTACGATTTTATCCCCGCTTTAAAATTACGATTTTTCCATTAGTTCAAAGTTACGTTTTTACCCCAGTTCAAAATAAAATTATTTTTTTGCCCCCAACTAAAAATTACCATATTGCCCTCGGTTCAAAATTATGATTTTGACCCGTTTAAATTACAGTTTTGCCATTAGTTTTGTTTTTTCCCCACCCAGCCAAATTACGATTTTTTCCTCAATTTAAATTTACATTTTTGCAATCGTTTTCCTTTACTTTCCCAGTCAAATTACGATTTTGACCCGTTTAAATTACGGTTTTGCCATTAGTTTTGTTTTTTCCCCACCCAGCCAAATTACGATTTTGCCCTCAATTTAAATTTACATTTTTGCCATCGTTTTCCTTTACTTTCTCAGTCAAATTACGATTTTGCCCCAGTGTAAAATTACAATAATGCCAGCGTTTTAGTTTTTTTTGACAAAACTATAGTAGTGCTTTGTTTTAATTGTTTGACTTGGTGTAATTTTTATTCCTGCCAGGCTGCTGCATGGCACACGCTCATTTATTCTAAAAAATTACAATTTTGCCCCCGGTTTAAAATTATTGTTTTTCTATCGTTTTTTGTTTTTCTTAAGCAAAAGTATGATAGTGTTTAATTTAATTGGTTGACTCAATATATTTTTTTTGAGATCGTAACCGAAACATAGACGTACATGTTATGAGTGAGAAATATTCGGCTTAGTGCCCCGCAACGCGGGCGGGGCAAAATCTAGTTATTAATATAGAGAAGTTGAAATGAATAGTGTTTAGTTTAAGACATTTAGGAGATTTTACCATTTATACGTGGTTTAAGAGATTTTACTACTTACGCGTGGCAGCCTCATTAAACTCCACCGCTTCCTGTTTTCTTCTCTAAAAAAGACTGGGAGAGAGAGAACATGGATAGAAATAGAGAGGCATATAACAGAGATAAGTGTGACCGACCATGGTCTCCGGTTGGCCGGCTGGCCATCCTCTTGGCCTTCGGGTCAGACCAGAGACAAAGCCCTAAGTGTGAGTAGCTGCTGATGCGTGCTATCTTGGGTGTTTCCCATTTCCGGCTAATCATCCATCAAGCATTAAACAACTACGAATGGCGGTGGGAATTTGAAGGTATCGCGTTAGAGGGGCGGTGGTGTGCGTATCCTTTGTTGAATTTCACCACCGGCGGCATCAAAATAGGTGACCAGAGTATCACATTTTATGGCCACCAGCAAATTCGGTAACCATCGTGTCTTCTACATTATTAATTTGGTTGACTGTTTATCGGTAACCATCGTGTCTTCTACAGAACCCTAAATCGACCCATCACGCTCTCAGGTTATTGTTATCGATTATGCATCTTCTCTTTATTGTTAATTTGATTGTTAAATGCTTATTATGTTTAATTACCGCCATCGTCATTGAGGTCTATGGATATGTTTTAGATTAGGGGATATGGTGTATTTGGGGTTGTAGACTCTGAGATCGAGCCCCTTGTATTTGTGAATATGTGGTTCAGAATAGTAATACCTTACTATACTCAATGGGGCCAGAGTTTGGTTGTGAGAGTTCGACTGTATCACGGTTTAAAGTGAGTATAGTTATTATGTAGTCGATGGTCGGAAAAATATATTAAGTTGGAAATAAGAGGAAATTGGTGGTACTATGATTTGAAATTGGGAAGGTAGTTGAGTTTCATAATTTTTCTCCATATAATTAATGACACTCTGGTAGTGGAATGCTATACTTGAATGCAGAATGATAGTGACAGTCTTCCTTCAAAAGTGCTTTCAAGAATGTCATCTTTCACAAGACTCAAGAGTAGCAGTTTGGCTATTGAGAACCCCCTTGGTGCAATTCAAAATAAGCTGGATACTTGGATCATCATGGCAATGTTTTTCATTTCAGGTTTGAGATCAAAAATTGTTTCTTGAATATTACTTGATTTGTAAAAAATGACTTTCTATCTGATTCTGAAAACTACTTTCAGTAGATTCGGTTGTTGTCCAGTTCAAAATATGTTGTCCAAATATGTAGAAGGAACATCAATAATTGTACTTCTTTTTCCTATTAAAACTTCAAGCATTTATATAATTTTTTAATTGCTTCTTAATTTGGAGATTTCAAGATTGGGTTTTTAGGAGCCCCGCTTGCGGTCTGCTCATATAATGTAATATATGTGTGGGCGCTCGGGGGGGCAAAAGCAAAAGTGCACTAATTTTTAACGTTATTTTACTAATTTCGTGAAAATAACGTTAAAAAGAGGGGATCGTTAATCAGGCATCATGTGGTGGCGTTGATAGCCGAAAGACAAGGGGGTACATGCACCAATTGGCGTTTGTCTCAATTGCTGAGTGTTATGTGCCTTATGTCCAAGGCTTGATGCAAAACCACAATCGAGCCGGGGGTCTCATTGGAAGCAGCCTCTCTATTCCTACGGGGTAGAGGTAAGGCTGTCTACATCCCACCCTCCTCAGACCCTACCTTAGCTTTGCTATAGGTGGGATATACTGAGTACGATGATGATGATGATGATGAAGATTGGGTTTTTAGAGTTATTGTTTACTTTACATGCTCACTGATACAATCATATGACTTGGTTTGAACTGTATCTTTTACATTATTTATTTTTTTCAAAAATTGTAATAGTTAATGGGTTGCTTTTGTTTTCAGAGGTGTTCCTGAGCAGTATGCAACAACTTCTTGAAGGGGATAACTGATAAGAACTTGAAAATGATGATTCTTCGGCATGTATCGGTTTGATTTATTATTGTACCGTTACCAAATTAATACTCTATAGCGAATAAAATTATGCTTTTAATGAATTTTATACCGACGCGTTGAGAAACCCATTAAAATGAATACGGTATCGGTACCAATGTTAAGACGGTATTGGTTTGATTCTTCACGAATATGGTACAGCTACTGATGTTGACCTGTTCGAATAAAACTTTTATGGAATTACAGATAAAAATAAGCACTTCACAATAGTATATTTAGAATTTTATAAAAGGTTATATTATTTTACTAAATCAAGCCAACATGGGTTTTCGTCCCACCGTGCGTTACGCTAGAGAGTCTCGGCTCATTCTTTTTAATATTTGTGAATGTCGTCTAATTACGGCTTGACATCCTGTTGGAAATTGCTTTTCACCTCCTTATAGATTAATTCATATAAGCTATATCTAATGTTACGGAATTACACGAATATGTAAGCCAATCTACAAACTCAAACATAACCTCAGATATAAAGCCTTGATCTAAAACAGTAATTTGATTGAAATAATCTCCAAACAACTCAAACCACTTGTAATTAAGGAGCTCATAGTTCAAACTGAAGAATGGCTATATTGAACAGCATGTTACATAAAAGGACAAATAGCAAACTAAATTCACTTTATTTGGAACAACAGACAAACAAAATCTGAACCATCCTTTCCTAAATATAAACTAGAAAAAAAAACACCTGCTTACAAGAATACAGTGGAACTTGACATCTTGCTAACATGTTACAGGGTTTTATTATGATAGTTTTTCAAAGAGCACTACTCCAGGTATACTGTAAAGTATTAAAACAAATATCAAAAATAAAACAAAGCCGCCAAAGATGCGATCAAAATGCACAAAGAACCAATCCTTCCTAAGCGAGCAATAAAAGCATAAGCGGAAGTTAAGTCAAGACCTGCAGCAGAAACGACAAGTTCTGCAGCAGAAGCGAAGCCATACATGAGTAGGCTGGTCACGGAAACCATGATGGCGTGAGGGTGCGTGTGAAAAGGAAATCCAGCATTCCCCTGCGACTTAATTTCTACAAAAGAAAGTAAACAAGTGATGATAAAGGTAAATGTGGATGGGGGCATGACTACATGCTCTTGTAAAAATGCTCCTCGACTCAGAGATGCTACAAGACCGCGGCGTATTGCAGCTACATTAAATATGCGGTGGAGTTGCTGAAACAAATAGGCGGCGGTGATGGTGAAGAATGTGCCAAGATTGGTTTCTATGGATTCTCGGTCTATGATGATAACATCTTCGACTACCAGAGTGTTTGAAGCGGGACTTGTCATCGTTTTTCCTTTATATTTTGTTTTTGGTTGGAAGCTGATAAATTGAAAATGCTTCATGCAAATTTATAGTCTATGAAGCTCAACTT
>JARYGA010034807.1:0-40348 GCA_030545235.1 Helianthus tuberosus | reverse complement strand
GCGTATCCACCATGCTTGTATCATATTACACACGCACCGTTACTCAAATCACTTACCCAAACAAACCACCAATGTAAGAAGTCTATGTTTAAATCAATTGTCAAATGTATTGGGTAATATGTCAAAGTATTCATGTCAAGATGTAAATCATGTCAAAATGTCAATATCCATGTCAAATGTCTATGTCAAATATCCATGTCAAATGTCTATGTCAAATATCCATGTCAAATGTCTATGTCAATTATCCATGTATGGCAAGTGAAATGTCTCAACTAAACCATATGCACAAAAACAAAGTATTGAAGTAAAACTTGGTTTAAATCAAAGTTATGTTTTGTGGAAAATACATGATCAAATGTCAATCATGTACAAATGCTTACCCAAATGTTAAAACTTGTTCTTGTTCTTAACAAACCCTTACCAAAGGGTAAGTTAATATTTTAATTGTGAAACTACTTTATGGTCGATTCTCTAATAACATTCAAACCTTCTTGACTCGTTCCTCGTTCCAACTCGCTCTCGTTCTCGTTCTTAACAAACCCTTACCAAAGGATAAGTTAATAATTACAGATTCAGTCGCTACCCACAACACCCACACATAACAATGGGTGCAGTAAATAACGGGATTTGTCAGATCCTATGGTACCATAACCTAATACTGGTCGGCTTGATCATTGCTAATGAATGTCATCGGTCATGTAAACTACAACCAACAAGTTTGTTCACTTTTTGAAATTGTTATTAGTTTTTGAAATCATTGTATTCGTCCTTGAAATCATTGTTAGCGTTCTTGAAATAATTGTTATTGTTCTCGAAACTACTTTGTAATTGTTATTGAAATCATTGATAAAGCATTTAGCACATATGAGTCACCCCAAAACAGTTGAAAACAGTAAAAGAGGGGAATAATGTACTCGCCTGAGAGTGCTTAGGAGTCTTGAACAACTACCAAGTAAGCTAGAGGAGTCTCGGAAATCAAACGGTACCTAATATAGGTAACTACATAAATAACCCGGACCTAAATCGGAAGACTGGGTAGCAGGAGGGTCTGTAAACCAAATGAGTGTAGGAACTCATATGATATGGTTTAACAAAGCCTACATACTAAATGAAACTTAACCTAAGTATTATCGACCCATCACGACCCATTAAGGTAGCTTATGCTACTTTAACGCGTCGTTTGCGTGAAACGCGTTCGGACCGCCTAACTAGTCGTATGACAAGTGTTATATGCCTAAACATGTTACATAATCAGTTATGTGAGAAAAGTTTAGGTTACATATGCTTAATTACCAATTATACATGAAAAGGGTATTCTGGTAATTTACCTAAGGCATATAAACTACCTATCATACAACTACTTAAACGAAGCGACCATAGGGTATAACCTCGGAAGGTTATTCCCTACCTACTATGGTCACCTAATATATTTGGTCGGATCCTAATGATCGACCAAATGGGTCGAGTTCGAAGGTATAGGCGATTTATTAGATCGCCTACCCTACGACCCTAGACAACGTGGTAATCAGTGGGCATAGTCCCAAGAGACTATGACCAACGTGATTACACTCACGTTGCGAAGTTCAAACGAACTTCGCATTGACCATTACTGGTCAACGCTGTTTGACTTTCTGACTCGAAAAGCAATAAAATAAGGAAAAGAACGAAAGAATACTTACGAAGGGTCCCCGAATGCTAATCCCGAGTCAAGAATCTCAGGTATGAAACAATGGTTTCAACTTAGAGGTTCTCAATTCAGAATTCTAGTGATTTTAGCAATGGGGGTGTTGGGCTATTTATAGGAATACCCGAACCGTTAAGATCGTTTCATGGAAAACGTGCCTTAATCCCATCCGTACATGTGTTGCAAAGTTATGGTGCTTAGGTGCTTAAATTCCATCCATACATGTGTTGCAAAGTTATGGTGCTTAGGTGCTTAAATTCCTTCCATACATGTGTTGCAAGGTTATGGTGCCTAAGTTCCATCCTTATCCGCTGACTAAGCAAGTTTAGAATGTGTGGTTGTGAATTAAACAACGGCTAATACATCGAATCTGGTCCCGAATATGCAAAACTGAGTTTTCTGCATGTTTTCTGTCTAGCATAGGCAGTCGCGTAGCGCGACTGGTAAAGCCTATAGGGCTCGCGCTACGCTAGCCCTCCTCTGATTCAGAAATGTTTCAAAGTTTGGCAGAAATGGTCCCTGTTGTGTTTTAAGGCCTTTTTCGATGCGTTTGAACCCCGTCAACCTCATTTTAAGGCTTTAAAATGAAGTTAAAGTATAGGGAACTCAAAACATGCTCAAAAATATGCCGGAGGTTGGTTCGTTTGGCCGTACGAACGCGATGTTCGCTTAATTACGACGGAATGCGCATAAGCGCGAAAAACGATCCAAATGACATGACGAATGGATTTTTCTTATGGAGAACACTAAAATATAATATAGTCATGCTTACATAAATTTTTGGATGTCCGGATGTATTCAGAACGTAAGTTATGCGCGAAAATGCAAACTTGTGCACTTTTTGACACTTTTAGTCCCCGAATGACCCAAAAGTTTATTTTAGCATACCGAACCCCTCAAAGCCTATTTCTAAGCTATGTAAAGGATATTTAAGGTGTGTTTAACTTATGGTTATGTTCCGGAATGTTCGTTACAGTTCAAATTGACATACTTTCGCAGTTTGTCATATTTAGTCCCTGTAGTCGAATTAACTTGTTTTTGCCATACCAAAGCCTTCAAAACTTATTTCTAAGTTATGTAAAGGTTATTTAAGGTATGATGAGTATGTGTCACTATTCCGGAGTGTTTGTTGCATTAAACTGGTTATATTTACGCATCGGTGCGCGTATAACCTTCCAGAAAGCGATTTAGAGTTTGAAATTGAACGAGAATTGATATATGCAAATGATACACATATTTTTAGCAATCCCAAGTATGAAATATAATATTTCATTGGTTTGGAATTTGTTTGATGGCCATGGAGGCACAGGTGTTACAGTCTCCCCTACTTTAGGAAATTTCGTCCCGAAATTTATTTAGAGGAAACTTGTGAGAGCTTGAAAACATGAAGTTGAAAAGATCGAACAACATTGGTTAGGGTTCTGAACTTCTAGTAACCTTAATAACATTATGCTTGCAATGTAAGAGGGATACTTATATACAAGTATATGAAGCATCATTGGTGCGTCCACCGTACCTCTATTACATCGTTCTCATTTTTGTTATTGTTGTCACTATCGGTTCTTACACATAATAAACCTTACTGGGTTTCTATGCACTAAATTTCATAATTATGTACGCGTCCATAATTAGACAATTCGTTGCATAGTTCACTCAGTCTATTTTATAATGTGTAGGGTAAAACCAAATGAGCAATCCTGTGATGCGTGTAACTAGACCGCCATAGAGTCCTTTTAATTAAATCAATAAATGATCTAAATAGACTATCAAGGAGTCTGTTCAGCTACATCACTAGATGTCGTTCTTTAACCAAATTGTGAATCAATCTTTTAGACTAGACCACTCAAGGGTCTATTATCAAATCCTGGAATGGTACTATATAACCCAAGGGTCTTAACTACTACGTAGAAGCCTATAAGGATTTAAGGTAGTACCTTTTGAGTATCCTACTATGAATCCCTCATATGAAGATATGAAAGATTCCATGAGGATTTGAAAATCGTACCACACAAGAACATAGAGGAAAACACATATCACATAATTGCATAATTGTTTAATTTGACCATTAAATTTGTTAACTTTGGACACGGGTATTTAAAGCATACAAGGGATCAAATCCTTAATTGCGGTAATTTGGATTGATCCATATGAATACCCTGCTTGTTGACTACATGACCTAAGAACTGAACTTCTTTAAGCCAAAATTTCCCCTTGGAGGATTTAGCGAAAAGTTTGTTCATTCTTTAGGGGTTCCAATGTCAACGAAGGTGTTGATCGCGATCGGCTCGGGACATGAATAGATCAAGATGTCATTAATAATAATGACGAACTGATCCAAATAAGGCTTGCAGACTCTATTTATTAAGTCCTTGAAGATGGCTGGAGCATTTGTCAACCCAAAAGGCATGACTGTAAACTCGTAATGGCCATTCTTCGTGAAGAAAACCGTTTTGGGAATATCTTCTTCGAGAATTCAAAGTTGATTATACCCAAAGCGCAAATCGATCTTGGAAAAAGCATGAAACGCTATGTAGTTGATTGGAGAAATCGTTGATTTAAGGTAGGGGATATCGATTCTTGATGGTAAGCTTACTAGGCTTACGTTAGTCGATATACATTCGAAAAGATCCATTTTTCTTTTCACAAGGAGAACAGGAATTTCTCCAAGGTGAAAAGTTCGGACGGATGAATCCTTTATCAGACAACTCTTGAAGTTGTTTTGATAATTCTTGCATCTTGCACGGTGCAAGACGATAAGATACTTTAGATTTAAAGGAAACAAGTGTTTGAGGTTCTTAGGGAGATCACAAGTGATCGTAAAAATGACAGAACCACACGAGTAGTTTTGTCTTTGTTTTGACATCATAAGGTTGGATCAAACATTCATACAATTGCATTAGTTAGAAAATAAAACCACAAATTTTTTATTTATATAACAACCGCATTGTCTTTAAATGTTACAAGATAACAACCAGAGGAAAAACAAAATACTAATTGTTCACTCCTTCATTATTGAGTGCCTCATTGATGTTAAACACTCGACCACGTGCTGGATTCACATTGATGTTGACGTTCGCATTCGGGTTTGCGTTCGCATTTGCATTCACCAGTCTTGGGCAGTTGTGGCGGAAGTGACCAATCTCTCCGCAGTTGAAACATGAACCCAGTAGGAATCTCACAGCATTCCCTTGAACCGGAGCTTGAACCTGAGCAGCCTGATTTTGTCCCAAACGACAAACCTTGGCCAAATGCCCAAGTTTGCCACACGTCGTGCATTGCCAGCAAGTTTGTTGTACTGCGTGATGACCGTTGCAGCGTGCACAATAAGGTGCGGTGCCGGCATATGCTTTCTTTGCAGGTGGCTGAGCTGGTGGGTTCCGCGGGTTCTGAGCAGTCTGTGCGGTAACAGCAAAGTTCTGACCACCCTTTCGCTTTCTTGATTTCTTTGACGTCTCACCTTCCTTTCCCTTCTCGTTTTGACCTTTCTTGCTATCCTCCTTGTCAGACCCCTGCTTCTTACTCTTGTCACCCTTTCTGTGTAACTTATTCTTCCGAATCTGCGACTCAGTCAATGTCGCTGATAACTCGATCGCCTGACGGAGTGTGGCAGGGTTACTACCAGTAAGGATGTCTTGTACCGAGTCAGGTAGGCCGTCGATGTACCTTTCGATAGCTATGTCAAGTGGAGTAACCATTGTTGGGCAAAGCAGACTCAACTCCTCAAACCTATCAGTATACGCCCTGTGCTCACCACTATCTTGCTTCAACTCATCAAATTCCTTCTCCAAAGCTCGCTGCTCATGACGAGGACAGAATTCCCTCATCATAAGGGCCCTAAGTTCAGCCCACGTCTGTGCTAGAGCAACTTCTGCACCACGATCCCTCATAACCCCGTTCCACCATGTGAGAGCCCTCTTCTGAAACACACTCGAAGAAAACTCGACCTTGCGATTGTCAGGACACTGCACGTGGCGGAAAGTATTCTCAATGCTCTCGAACCATTGAAGAAGCCCAGTCGCTCCTTCAGAACCACTAAACTTGAGTGGTTTAGCCTGGTTAAAATCCTTGTATTTGCATAGAACATTGTTGTTGTTGTTGTTGGCTTGGTTCCATTGAGCAAAGAGGTTTGGGAATTGAGCAGCAATTTGCTGCGCAATGATTTCTGCCAGCTCGGCAGTCTCTATCTGGTTTTCGCGTCGAGGAGGCATTGTCTAAAAGAGGAAACATGAAAGGAAACGAGTGAGAGAATTTAGACGAAAAGAATGATATGAAACAAATATGATGAAAGCAAGGATAGTGGTTATTTGTTTGTTACTACAAAGCAACAAACGACACACAGTGACTGATCAAAGTAAATGGGTCAAAAATAATGTATCGCGAAGACATGCTCGCCTATAAGTGAACACTCATCCCAAGAATTCCCAGGTAAGCACAACTGGTCTCGCGTCTGATGAGATATATACGAAGTGCTTGCCTAGACAGAAAACCCAGAATACAGGCATTCACCCTTCCAGTTTGCACGTGTTCACATTATTTAAGACTCAAAACCTTGTCGAGATTTTGAAAATTCGAAGGGGTTCAAAACCATATAACAGAGGGTTCAAAACCTTACAATTGAGGGTTCAAAACCTTGTAATCAATCATCCTAGAACAGATGATTAGTTTTCAAAGCGGTTTTGAAATTTATGTTCTTGTTGTGGTCGTCGCCTAAGGATAGGTGACGGTATTGTTTTATGACTAAACGCAAGTAAACTCGCGTTAGGGTCCTAGAAAGGTTATAGACTAGGTCAAAGCATTACTAATTACTAATAACCTAATTCCCTATAACCATTGGCTCTGATACCATCTTTTCTGTCACACCTCGACCGCGTAAAACAACAAATCGCGGCGGAAACATCGGGGCGTGTTGCAACAGAATTAATGTTTCATAACCATCGATACCAAAAGTGTTTTGTTTTATTAAACATTGAATAATTACATCGTCTGGAAATCCAAATACACAAATTAGACATAGTCTATCATTATTATTGAGTCACTAAGGCCTTGTCCAGTCCTATGTGAGCATGCATCTTATCAATCGATATCATCCAACAATACCTGAAACATATGTGAAAATGAGGTCAGCAAAGAAATGCTGGCGAGTACATAGGTTTTGTGAAAATAAGATTCATGACTTCTGTTTAAGAAATTGTTTAGTCATGAACCTTGTAATTTGCTTTGTCTTTGTAAATCATTTGAAAAATAATAAGTTCAGATGATATGTACAAATAAAAGAATAGTGCATGATTAAATGAATAACCATGTAAAATGAGTTTGTATAAGATAAGTTGTTTGTAAATAAATGTCTTGTGAAAAGTATGTTACTTGTTTAAAATGTTCTATGTCTCAAACTGAAATGATTCAAATAACGCTACAATATGTAATACTATACAAACACTTATATATAGGAAGTACCAGCGGCGTATCCACCATGCTTGTATCATATTACACACGCACCGTTACTCAAATCACTTACCCAAACAAACCACCAATGTAAGAAGTCTATGTTTAAATCAATTGTCAAATGTATTGGGTAATATGTCAAAGTATTCATGTCAAGATGTAAATCATGTCAAAATGTCTATGTCAAATATCCATGTCAAATGTCTATGTCAAATATCCATGTCAAATGTCTATGTCAAATATCCATGTCAAATGTCTATGTCAATTATCCATGTATGGCAAGTGAAATGTCTCAACTAAACCATATGCACAAAAACAAAGTATTGAAGTAAAACTTGGTTTAAATCAAAGTTATGTTTTGTGGAAAATACATGATCAAATGTCAATCATGTACAAATGCTTACCCAAATGTTAAAACTTGTTCTTGTTCTTAACAAACCCTTACCAAAGGGTAAGTTAATATTTTAATTGTGAAACTACTTTATGGTCGATTCTCTAATAACATTCAAACCTTCTTGACTCGTTCCTCGTTCCAACTCGCTCTCGTTCTCGTTCTTAACAAACCCTTACCAAAGGATAAGTTAATAATTACAGATTCAGTCGCTACCCACAACACCCACACATAACAATGGGTGCAGTAAATAACGGGATTTGTCAGATCCTATGGTACCATAACCTAATACTGGTCGGCTTGATCATTGCTAATGAATGTCATCGGTCATGTAAACTACAACCAACAAGTTTGTTCACTTTTTGAAATTGTTATTAGTTTTTGAAATCATTGTATTTGTCCTTGAAATCATTGTTAGCGTTCTTGAAATAATTGTTATTGTTCTCGAAACTACTTTGTAATTGTTATTGAAATCATTGATAAAGCATTTAGCACATATGAGTCACCCCAAAACAGTTGAAAACAGTAAAAGAGGGGAATAATGTACTCTCCTGAGAGTGCTTAGGAGTCTTGAACAACTACCAAGTAAGCTAGAGGAGTCCCGGAAATCAAACGGTACCTAATATAGGTAACTACATAAATAACCCGGACCTAAATCGGAAGACTGGGTAGCAGGAGGGTCTGTAAACCAAATGAGTGTAGGAACTCATATGATATGGTTTAACAAAGCCTACATACTAAATGAAACTTAACCTAAGTATTATCGACCCATCACGACCCATTAAGGTAGCTTATGCTACTTTAACGCGTCGTTTGCGTGAAACGCGTTCGGACCGCCTAACTAGTCCTATGACAAGTGTTATATGCCTAAACATGTTACATAATCAGTTATGTGACAAAAGTTTAGGTTACATATGCTTAATTACCAATTATACATGAAAAGGGTATTCTGGTAATTTACCTAAGGCATATAAACTACCTATCATACAACTACTTAAACGAAGCGACCATAGGGTATAACCTCGGAAGGTTATTCCCTACCTACTATGGTCACCTAATATATTTGGTCGGATCCTAATGATCGACCAAATGGGTCGAGTTCGAAGGTATAGGCGATTTATTAGATCGCCTACCCTACGACCCTAGACAACGTGGTAATCAGTGGGCATAGTCCCAAGAGACTATGACTAACGTGATTACACTCACGTTGCGAAGTTCAAACGAACTTCGCATTGACCATTACTGGTCAACGCTGAAAGTCAAACAAAGTTTGACTTTTTGACTTGAAAAGCAATAAAATAAGGAAAAGAACGAAAGAATACTTACGAAGGGTCCCCGAATGCTAATCCCGAGTCAAGAATCTCAGGTATGAAACAATGGTTTCAACTTAGAGGTTCTCAATTCAGAATTCTAGTGATTTTAGCAATGGGGGTGTTGGGGTATTTATAGGAATACCCGAACCGTTAAGATCATTTCATGGAAAACGTGCCTTAATCCCATCCGTACATGTGTTGCAAAGTTATGGTGCTTAGGTGCTTAAATTCCATCCATAAATGTGTTGCAAAGTTATGGTGCTTAGGTGCTTAAATTCCTTCCATACATGTGTTGCAAGGTTATGGTGCCTAAGTTCCATCCTTATCCACTGACTAAGCAAGTTTAGAATGTGTGGTTGTGAATTAAACAACGGCTAATACATCGAATCTGGTCCCGAATATGCAAAACTGAGTTTTCTGCATGTTTTCTGTCCAGCATAGGCAGTCGCGTAGCGCGACTGGTAAAGCCTATAGGGCTCGCGCTACGCTAGCCCTCCTCTGATTCAGAAATGTTTCAAAGTTTGGCAGAAATGGTCCCTGTTGTGTTTTAAGGCCTTTTTCGATGCGTTTGAACCCCGTTAACCTCATTTTAAGGCTTTAAAATGAAGTTAAAGTATAGGGAACTCAAAACATGCTCAAAAATATGCCGGAGGTTGGTTCGTTTGGCCGTACGAACGCGATGTTCGCTTAATTACGACGGAATGCGCATAAGCGCGAAAAACGATCCAAATGACGTGACGAATGGATTTTTCTTATGGAGAACACTAAAATATAATATAGTCATGCTTACATAAATTTTTGGATGTCCGGATGTATTCAGAACGTAAGTTATGCGCGAAAATGCAAACTTGTGCACTTTTTGACACTTTTAGTCCCTGAATGACCCAAAAGTTTATTTTAGCATACCGAACCCCTCAAAGCCTATTTCTAAGCTATGTAAAGGATATTTAAGGTGTGTTTAACTTATGGTTATGTTCCGGAATGTTCGTTACAGTTCAAATTGACATACTTTCGCAGTTTGTCATATTTAGTCCCTGTAGTCGAATTAACTTGTTTTTGCCATACCAAAGCCTTCAAAACTTATTTCTAAGTTATGTAAAGGTTATTTAAGGTATGATGAGTATGTGTCACTATTCCGGAGTGTTTGTTGCATTAAACTGGTTATATTTACGCATCGGTGCGCGTATAACCTTCCAGAAAGCGATTTAGAGTTTGAAATTGAACGAGAATTGATATGTGCAAATGATACACATATTTTTACCAATCCCAAGTATGAAATATAATATTTCATTGGTTTGGAATTTGTTTGATGGCCGTGGAGGCACAGGTGTTACATGTGTGTGCTAAACAGAGAATGTGAAGCAGAACCGGATGGCGAGATGAAGCTATCTACGTTGGTTTGTCAAAATTTTCTTTAAAATGTTTTGGATTTTAGGGGGAGTAAAAATTTTAAAAATACAAAAACATTTGAAAATTTAAAAATGACAAAAACATGAAAAATTCAAAAGAGCTTTTTGTAAAAGAGGAAATGATGGTATATCAGTAAGATAATCATGTCATGCAATAGAAATGGAAAGTCAAAAGATGATAAACTGTCTCACTGATGATATGCCAATAGGTTTTTACCAATTTAGTAAATTGATTTCGAGATATAAACATAAAATCAATAACTTTCTTAATTCATGAGGAACATCTCTTGGATATATGGACTTAGTACTCGAAATTCGTTTGAGAGATTGCCTGATTCTGAGATATTAGGTCTTAATACTTATTGATATTTGGGGTATTATATTTGGTCTTCTGATTTTACATCACCAATGGCCTAGACCTCGTAAAATGCTTTTGCGCTTAAAACTTTCCTTCTGCATCAAAATTGAGAAAATATCGAAAGATATATATCAAGTGCAGTTGTAAAGAAGATTCCTAAGTGGAACATACCTTAAGTCAAGCCTTCATCTCTTTGTCTGAACGGAAGTTCTAACCTGAGCTCTCAAGGTCTCGCACTAACCTAGAGAAAGATATCGTTTAGGTATATTCACCTCTAAGACTGAATCTAGGGAATCTTGATACGGGAGTATATTTTGAGATGGGACACGCGATTAAGATAAGTTCATTAAAACATTAATCTCGTATCTTGAATCAATTGAAGGTTGTGTGAAAATTTAAGTGGATCAGTATACTGACAATCTAAGTGAACTGTTTAAAACTTAAAGTTTTTTATAGATCAACGGTGCTTGTGATGTGTCATAAACTTATATGATCTTCTGATGCAAACTCAACAAAAAATATGTCTGTAACTATTCCGTTGTTACATTTCATTACAGAAAAAATTACAAAAAGATTTTAACTGTTTTAGCATAAAGTTTGTAAAAACCAAAAAGATTTTGTTTCACTTTATGTTTCGACAATCGATGTATGAAAGCTGAGTTTCAATATCTAAGTATGCTGAACATGTCTCAGAAAAATAACAAGTTCATTAAGTTGAAACTTAAGGTGTTTAATGAAAACTCAAAAAATAGTTTGTGAAATTCTCCAAGTTCATTAATTTGGACTTGGTAGATATCAGATAATTCAAGGTCATTAAATTGAACTTGATTATCTGAGAGGGTTTGTGAAGTTGGATACTTTAATGTCAAATATAAAGTTATTTGATAGGGGAAGTAGAGTCAGGTTATCCTGGAAATCTCAAATAGTTTTAATTGTAAAATGTAGTTTAGAGAGCTAGGTTTTTGATTTTGAAAATTGCAAACGATTCTTTCAAGTGTTTTGAATTGTCAAATATACAGATACTTAGTGAGCCAGGTACGGATTCTAAAAGCTTAAAGCAAGGGGGAGCCTGAAGATAGAGAGTCTGATGAAAGGAGAGCTGATAAATCAGGATGTAAAGAGAGTTTATGGTTCTAAAGTGTCAACGCTTCTTGAAGACTCAGAGTTGATAAAGACTAGCTACGAGATTGACTGTAACAATATTCAAGGGGGACTCTGTGAATGCACTATGTCTATCGCTTCCGCCAACCATGTGCTTCAAAATCAATTATGTCGAGTCGTAGTTAATCAGATAGAGTGAACAAGATTAGGTAGTGAAGTGTATGAACATAATAGGCTAGATCCGCATGACTCCACGCATTACATGTAGGTCCGCACGAATGGATGCGATGGATTAGGGTTTGTTGATCCATGTGCATGGACCTTGTTGATCCGCGCGAGTGTAGATCCGTGTGAAGTGTTCATGCGGATAGGCTGATAGTATATATAGGTCACTTGTCTTATTCATTAGTACTTCTTGTTGGACTTGAGAGCTGTTTCTCTGTCCAAGTGATTTCACGGTTCTTTTACTTTCAAATCAGTAATAGAAATCACACTGTAATTAGCTTGTTCTTGTTCAATCCACTCTCATACTTGGATTCCGCACAAGATATGAGATCTAGCAATCAATTGTACATTCAAGTGCATCGGAATCGGTCCAACACGTTCCCACAGAAACAAGGGAAGCTAAGCACAATTCTGAAATTCATAATTTGCATGTTAAAATTAAAGTCAAATGCTTGCATGATTGAAGATTACTAACTATCTAGTGATGTAAAACATGGAGTAGGTGATGGAATTTCATTTGATGGTGAATTCTTGGTTTAAGACTCATTGCATGATTAAATCTTATGGTTCATTCATGTAGAAATTAATAACAATTGATGAGTAGAACTTAAATGAATGTTAATTTTGTAACCCATGATCATTCTTGAAGGAGGTTTCATGGATTTAGAAGTGGATCTCAATTTTTTGGCTATAACCCATGATTATTCTTGGTCAATTTGACAAATAGATTGAAAGAAATTGATGTTTTGCTAAGCTAGATATTGAATGAATGGTACTTGATGTAGATAAGAAATATGGTGATTGATGCTACGAGGTAGGAAATTAGGCATGAATTACATGTACATTGTGCCTTAAATGTTATACGCATACCAAGTGTTTTGATGAAATGTGTAGATGATGATAACATGTGAACTTGTATGCAAGAACTTCATAAACATGAATGGAATGTGATAATGGATGTATTTGATAGTAAGTTAACATTAGGAATGCGTATTAGAAGGAATTCATATGGGTATTGAGTTTGATTGCATGATTTGGTAGAAACGTGCATTAGGAGTTTGTACCTTCTGCTTGAATGGTGTGATGCACACCATGTGTTTGATTAATTGCTTAGTTGAGATCAAGAAGTAAAATTGTGTTAATTTTGGTGCATATGGACTTGTTAGCAAGTGATGTTGTACCAGCTAACTTGGATTGTGTTGCCAATATAGATTCATGGAAGCACTAGTGTGTGTGGAATTGATTGTATGCGAATATACATGTACTTTGAGAATTGAATGATTAGATTCCCTAACACAACTGTGAGATTAGAGAAATTGTGTGATACATGATAAACTATTTATATAACATACATGATGGTAAGTGGAATTGCTTGAATTACGAACAATGTGATTGTTAATCTATGTCTTATGCATGTTAATAATTGACCAATCAAAGTCAATGTAACATAGGAGTTGGAGATGGTTGTTAAAATGAATGATCATATATGCTAATAATGATGTGAAAATAATGACATGCAAGGATAAGGATCATGTGAAGATGGACTTAAGAATGGATGACTTATGGGTCAGGAAGAGGCAAGGAAACAAGCAAGAACAAGGAGGACTCGAGGTAAGTGACTTATAAAATAAACTCTCGGTTTGATACATTTATGTTTAGGTGTAATTGTGGAATGAAAAACAAGAATGGATAGGTAATTTGTAGTGTGACAATGTTATGGGATGTTGTTTAGTTGGCATGTATGGTTCATTAAGCAACAAGGAAAGTAGTTGGGATAATCGTGTCAATAATGATGTAAACTGACCTTTCAGATGGCTAACATGGGAGTCGGGTTAAACACATACGGTATGGGAATGGTGGAAATGATTACAAGTCATTGTAATCCCTTTTAAAAGCCTTAATTTATCAATTAGGTGTCGTAAGGATCGAATACGGTGTTTGGAAACAAATAACGAGGTTGAACATGAGAAAAACTGGGGAGTAAACCTGTAGTTAGCGTAAGTTAGCACCCCCAGTGGAGCAAGGTGGTGTCCCTACCAGGTTTGCTTCTAATTTGCGCTGCTGGTGGCGCCACTTTGCACCCTGCCAGCTATTTTCCTTTGAAATACCTCCAAATGATGGATATTTGTACATGGAATTCATTGGGATAAAGGCCGAATCTAAGATCTTTTTTAGGTGCATATTAAATTGAAATGTTGAAAGTCTTGAATAAACCAATATCGAGTAAACTGTAACTTATTGGTGGAATTAAACAATTACAACGATCAAGAACATGAAGAAATACTTTCTAATTGCACATGATTATATTGTTTGATCCAATAAACCATCTAGTACAATAAGAACTTGATAAAAACTCTCTTTGCCTAACTCTCTCTGGAATGGCTAACCTAACAAATGAGTTGAAAACAACTTTGAATAGTTTAGATACCCAGGCCCCACATGGGCTCACCATGGGTCGGCCTAGCCCACCTGGCCTTAGGCAGGGCCTAAATCACCTTTCAAGGTCCGAGAACTAATTTAACTAATCCAGTGAAGCCAATCTCCTAACCCATAGCCTATTGTGTATACTTGTTACACCACTCTCAAATATTTAGGCCTAACAATCTCCCCCTAGACTGGCATTATCAAATTGTCTTCATAATATGAATACAAAAACTTCGTCATCAGAGTCTATGATTTTTGCCATGGTGCTGGTGTCGCTGTGATGCTTTACTTCTGAACTCTCAACATTGGGTCTCTTCGCCTTTTCTTGGAGTTAGATCTGCATTTCAATCATAATCAACATTGGCTTGAACATCTTTCTAAAAAGAATGTCAGAGGAGGACTCTCAGCAACTATTTTCATTTTCAGTCTTTCTCTTTCATGACAGTTCACTAGTACTTTTTCACACTTTCACTTTTAGATGATGATTCAGATTCTTCTGACTCAGTTACATCTCTTGTTCTTCATGCTTGTTAGGAAAGAACAACATTTCATTTTAATCTATCCGTGTTTCTTGATTTAAATCGAGTTATGTAAATTCTCAAAAATTTTGTAAGAAAACATTTAATTTCAACAAAGGAATCAGTATTCACATGAACACCAAGTACTTGTGCTAAAACAAATTTAAAATTTGAGTTTCTTTCAACATTTTATAACATGTTATGATCAATCAAATTTTCAAGAATGGTTATGATATTTTTAATATTTTTTATTTTTATTTTTTAAGAATCAAATAAAACACGCTATTTTTGGATTTTATGTTTTTATGAAAAACATGACACTATTTTTATATTTTGAATTTTCTGTTTTTTTTATATTTTTTATATATAGAAATAAAAACTGAAACAAAAATAAATATAAATTAACTCAACTATTATAATCTACAATTACATTTGCAATGAGATCAAATCATTGTAAGATAGACCAAAGAAAATTTTTAAGCACATATATACAGTCAGACTGTTCTATGTGATTGGCAATATGTTTGTCTACTTAAACTCTTGCTTTAAACCTTTCTTATACAATCGCTTGTGATTTCTTATCATATTTTATGCATTAACTATAATCTAAAGTGGTTTCATATAGATCCTAAAATGTATTAAGTACATTCTATCAAGAATGTAGTTTTCCTACCACATATTTTCTCTAGAATCTGAAATCTTAATTGGGACTGGGTTGAGAAAAGAACATAATAGATCACATATAGAGATGGATATAATATACAGATCAAATGATTTCTTATATGATTATGTTTTGAGGGATTTGGACATTAAAGGGTCTCTTTTGTTATGACATTAGCATCTTTTTGGACTCATGTTGTCTCTTTTGGTGTTTAGATTGATCTAAAAGCACATTGGATTTGAACAACAAATAACTAGGCCTCTGCTTTCGCGAATCAGAAGTTGATGTGTTAAGTATCTTTAGTCTTTGCTTTCACAAAACAGTGAAGACACCGGAATGTTTCAGATTAAATTTCAGACCCATGAACATACACCGTGTGTATCAGGACACCACACAAGTAGTCGAATATAAGTTATACTAGTTCTTTGTGATGTTCCCTACTAGATTCATATATTTAGATTCAATCTTGTCACAAGACAACTCATTTCCAAGTCAAAACAAAGTCTATCAACATATCACATAAAATCCTAGTCTTCCCAATTTAAGGCTTTACATGAGTTAGTCTTACCCATAAACAAAAGTTTATATCACTTCCTATATGATGCAACAAACTACTTTTGTACTTTCCTATTCTCCCCTAAAACAATGCATATTGTATTTCTCATATCCCTCCCCCTAAATTTGTGCATACACTTTGCACATATTTACAAACTAAAGAAAAATATTTTGTTATTTTTGCTTAACCGTTCCATTATCAAATTGAAGACCAATCATTTAAAAATTAATGTACTAAATTTAGTTGTACCTTTTAGTCGATCTTATCTCCCTTATCTCCTTCAAATGAAACATATCATCTCTGAAAAGTTTTTACATTATGAAACAGAGAAATGTCACCCCTCATATCCCTGGAAAAACCACTATCTTCTAGAGATTCTTAACAATTCCTCCTTGGTTATCCCAAAATGAGTAAGGAGATTAGTCAGACATAGGTACCCAAGCCATAGTGGTATTGGGAATTCCAAAATCATCAATATAAGACACTTCATGCAAGCACATATCCTTATCTTCTTCCAAAATTGGAGATGTTGCTGCGTTTGGTGTTGCTTTCCAAATCTATTTATGCTTAACAAACGATTTAGTTTCCTTATCTGAAACCATTTGTTTTCTCACAACTTATGATTTAGAAATTGAAATTTGTTGTGTATGTAAGTTCCATTTATTCTTAGCAGAATTCCAATCACCATTAGATGGTTTAAACTTGGGATTCACATTCTTCATTGCCTTATGTTTTTCAACCTTCATTGTCTTGGAATGGTAGTTATCCCTTGGTGTAACCCTTTGATCCTTCATGTAATAGGGCACATAGTTATCCCTTGCAATGTGAGCCACTATTCCACAATTGTAACATGTCTGCTTCTTTGCATAAGGAACATTGTAATAGCCTAGGTAAACTGTGCCAATATTTTGTCTGCTTTGCCCCCATGGGTTGCCCATCCAGGAACACACGGTTTTGTTTTCACCCAATGAGTTGCTCATCCAGGAAAAACACGTCTTGGTAGAGAAGGTTTCCAGCCCCTTATAAGGAAGGCTTCATTCTCCTTCTCAACCGATGTGGGACTTACATCTCCAACCCACCTTAGGGAGCCTAGTGTCCTCGTTGGCACACGGCTCAACCCCTGGCTCTGATGCAATTTGTAATAGCCCAAGTAAACCGTGCCAAGATATTTTCCGCTTTGCCCCGATGGGTTGCCTATCCAGGAACTCACAGTTTTGTTTTCACTCGATGAGTTGCTCGCCCAGGCAAAACGTGTCTTGGTAGAGAAGGTTTCCACCCCCTTATAAGAAAGGCTTCATTCTTGGGCCAGTGTGCCAGTGAGGGCGCTGGGCTCCCTAAGGGGGGTGGAGATGTAAGTCCCACATCGGTTGAGAAGGAGAATGAAGCCTTCCTTATAAGGGGGTGGAAACCTTCTCTACCAAGACGCGTTTTGCCTGGGCAAGCAACTCGCTGAGTGAAAAGAAAACCATGAGTTCCAGGTTGGGAAACCCATCGGAGGCAAAGCAGACAATATCTTCACATGGTTTACTTGGGCTGTTACAAGCATAGCCTGAACAATCTGGCCACGAAGATGATGGTGAATGTGAATGAAAAGATCTATCACTCCTAGAATTATTTTCACATCTTCTGTTTGAAGGGTCTGCAAACTTTTTGTTCTTCTGATCATGGTTTTACTCAAAGCTCTTATGATGTTGATCATGATTTGTATAAAATTCATCTTTAGAAAGATGCTTAGTTAATGCACTTATTTTTGGAACAACAAACTTAGGTTTTAAAACCTTATTGTCATTCCCATCTTCTTTGCACTATTTTTTAGCAGAATAATTCAAATCATATTTCTCACATTTACCATTCACTGTATGTTTAAAAAAACAGTTTTCGAAACACTTTTCGCTCTAGAAGACTTGACAGTATGCTTAGGCGCAACATACTTGTAAGTTTTGCCATTTTACAATGGCTTAGCAAAAGTCTTTTCTATTTTCTCACACACATCTTTTGCCACACAAGCATCATTTTTAAAATCATCATCATTTGTACTAGAATTTTTAACAACACCGTTTTTATCAAAATTTGTGAAGACATTTGTTTCAAAGTTCTCACTATCCCGATCCTCAATCTCTATTTTGTCTGTACATGAAGTAGAAGCATTAGAAATTTCACACTTTTATATTCAGGATCAATTTCTTTCAAAGTTCCCATCCCAACATTTATCTCAACCTTAGCTTGTTTCCCAAACCTAGAATAATGTAAGTCTGCCTCATCTTCTTCAGAAGGAGACATACTAGTATAATTATCATTAAATGGTGGGGGAACCTTTTTTATACCCCACCCTAGGTTTTTATTTGCCTTTAACTACCTATCTAATATATTCTTAGCACATGCACTGGATACTTCAATTTATTGAAAGAAAATTCTACGGTATTAAATTTATCTTCCGCCCTTTTTAGTTCATTAGTTACCAGTTTTATCTTTTTTTTTTGCAACATCAAAAACACAAGTAACCTGGCTTAAATATTATGTACCCTATTTATGTTACTCTTTTGAGCCTCGACCGTGTCTTTTAATATTTTATTGTTTTTAGACAAGTGGTAATTTGATGTTTATATGTCATCTAATTCCCTAATCAAGCTAGAATTAGAATGGACCAATTGGCTTATAGCCTAGTGGTACCCGCAACCAATGAAAGTCACGTTGAAATGGGAAGTTGTAGTGACGCGAGTTCGACCCTTATGGTGCCCATATCATGGAGGTAGTGACCGAGTCTATTTGCTGGCATCATAACCATTGTGGGGTGGGATGATGAGTACCCAAAAGTGTACTGGGGTCAGGATTCCCTCCACAATCCTTTAGAATGGTGATAAATTTCCATCTCATATCTACATTGTTCAAAACAACGAGTAATTACCTTAGAAGAAGCGGGTGAATCATCATGCATCTCAGTAGCCATAAGAGCATGTTAAGAGTTCAAAGTTTGTAGTTCATTTGTATCTCCCCCCTAAGGCCCAACATTTCTCTTGCTTTCCCTCATAGCATCATATCCTTCAAAAACCTCTATCAACGGCAGCCACATTTGCATGGCAGATCTGCAGTGCTTAAAATCTTGAGCAATTTTTGGAGCTAAGGCCTTAGTTAACGAGGATATGGTTTTATCACTAATCTCCATCTTATCATAGTCTTCTGGAGAATAATCCATTTCCAGCTTTGATTTTCTGTTCTCTTTTCATAGTCAGCTATGTAAGTTGGATAGTATGGCCCTTTTAGAATAGATTTCCAAATATTTGGATAGTATGGCAATCTATGTATGTGTGAATCACATGCAGAATTCATTTTAAATCAAAACTCGTCAATCAGATTTGAAGCCCGAAAATCAATTAGTAATCCGAGAACAAACAAACTCCGATAGGACACAAGACAATCCAATAATATGTGAGCTTGCTACTTTAAACAATTCACAAGTGTATAGACTTGCTTCTTGTAATTCGTCTAAAAACTTGTCAAAACTTATCATGATAATAGTTATACACACACATATTTAACAATCTATTAGATATGAGCCAAAATGCACTTGCTGTTATATAAAAAAAAAATAAGCACTTTTTTATGTTTTGTTAAAAAAAATTGAAAATAGGATTATTTTTGTTTATATTTGATTTTTAGGACAAAACTAATGCAAAATGACAAAAGAAGCTAAAACGAAGAAAAATCAAGAGAAAAGTCAAGTTGCATTTCAAAATAAGGGTCATGCCTACATGACACGCCTGGTGCATGATTCTCAAGTCATGAAAAAGTAGAGACATCCTCAAGACAAGACAAAATGGTGATCCCCTTAGCCAACTAAATTCGACGGTACAACCGGAAAAGCCCAAAACTTTCCGAAAGCATATCTCGGGATAAGAAATGAGTTACGGGAATTATCATATATGAATCTCGAGTATCCCGACGAGAGGAATCCAAAATACTTAAGGCATGCCCTGTGTCTAGGCGAGAAACAGGCTATGCCTCTACCACAAATCAATAAAAAGATATTTCAAAGATTTTTGAAGATTCCAAGGGACCCACAAAGTTGACCACGACCTGTGTCTCCAAGACACGCCCCATGCTTTGGCACTCGGTAGTTTCTAGTCATTGCTGACGTGTCATTTAGACATGCTCCATGTCTCATCCAGACACACCCCATACCTCGGAAAACCGGCAGTTGCCAGTCACTTCTGACGTGTCATACAGACACTCCACATGCCTCAGCAACCGGCAGTTGCTAGTCACTACTAAGTGTCATCCAGGAACGTCCCATGCCTTCCAGGCACGAGGCGTGCCTCTTCTCCACTACACATTTCTCTTCTAACCACACTCTTTAATCTTTGTAATCATTAGGAGAAACTCAAATCATCATTAGTGTAATCAACCTTTTAATGATTTTTATAATATTTTCAAGTTTGATCTTATCTTCCTCCATGACCATTCTTGGCTAGATTCTTGAGGTGTTTGGGGGAAACTTACCCCTTTGATATCAAGCTAGCTAAGGAAGATCACGGGTAAGCAAGCTCTGTGTGTGTGTTAATCTCTTTAATCAATATCATTAGAGTTTCCACCTAATCCTTAAAATCTACCAACAATCTTGTGACGCCATTAACTTGGATCGTTCATGTTTTCTATGTATATGTAGATTCAAAACATGTTGATGCTCTTAGCAGAGGTTAAAGGTTTTGGATGGGACTTAGGGTTAGGTAAGCTCTTGCCTTTGCGTGGAGATAACACCAAAGCATAAATGACTTGATATATATAAAAGTAACTACTTTAGGGAAATTGACAATTCACCGATGGACTAATAGAAACTAATATATATCCCCTGGACTATTTAATTAATTAATTAATACTATATCCCGGCCTAAAGTGGCATTCCTTATTGATTCAAAGCGGAAGGATTGAGTGTGTTAGGATTCCGACCCAGATACTGCACAATAATACGCATTCTCACACATAGTCCCTCGTCTGACAATCAATCCCTTGCAACCCTATGACCCGATCTAGTTAACAAGACATCAAGATGTTAGTTGATCTAAACACTCCTCATGTCATTGATTCCTACCCTTTTATTTTCTTCTTGCGCCATTTATTTTCATTTCTTTTTGTTTATTCTTTTTAACAACCCCAACTTTTGAACTTGGTTAGACGTTAATGTTGGACCTACAAAAGAACAAATGATTTCTAAAATCTAAAACATGCTAATCAGATCAAGAAATAAAAAGATAATGATGCACACTCCTCCCAGAGATAGTGAATCTTGAACACTAATCAGAACATTTGTTTGAAGATTGCAAAGATCTGTTGATGAAGACTAAACCTCTATTCGATGGCCAAAGCCCTATTGAAGACAAGCATTGATCATGAAGACCAAACATATTTTTGGCCAAATAGATGTTTGAAATAAGTCAACAACGGTTTAAAGAACAATGGTTAAATAAATGTAACAGTGTATGCTTAGAACAAATATTAGCTACACTAAGACAGTTATTTGATTCCCGCAGATGTTTACCACTTATGTGGAATATTTTCTGTTAGGAATGTTAGATGTCACTATCAGGGTGATGTCAACTTGATTGCAAACATACATTTTGTACTAAGTATAAATAGATCTCACATGTTAGAGATCTATTTCATCACTTCACACACATTCCTTTTGTACGAACGGATTTGTGAGTGATCAAGATGAGGGGGAGTTTGCACAGTCATTTATGTAATTCTAACATTTTGATTTCAATGTAAAACAGTTTAGATAAAACTTTCCACTCTTGTGTGTTCATATAATTCTGTCACACCCCAACCGATGGTGGAAACATCGCGGTGCGAGCACTAAGCGTTCAGATGGCTCAAGAGATTCCATAACACTATTTGTTCCAATAGAAATTAGATCAAATTCTTCATAACAATTCTAAAAGCAAACACAACCAACACAAGTATCGAATACAAACCAAAATGAATATTGTTCAAGTTGTTCAAAAGATTCTAAGTTAACTAGGTGACATTTCTGAGCATCTCCTAGCTGATTTCCATGCATTCCCAAGCATCCTATCAGCCTGCAACATGTATTAAAATATCAATACAAAAGTAATGGCGAGTATACAAGTTTGATGATACAATAATAGATTAAAACAACTCATATCCAAAGTGTAAACAATAAAATAGATTCAGCCGTGCTAGTGTCGCAGTCCACGCAGTGATAGCCCAAGTATCCCGATGCGCTACTATTGTTAAGTGTAATAGTCATCTCGGTCGGATGGTCGCGCTATCGGACGGCTGTCCGATCATGTTCCCATTTGGTCAAGATTCCCAAGGGTTCCAAACTTCAAGGTTACAAGGCAAGAGTCACTCGATAGAGTGGTTGTCCGATTGGACGGCTATTCGATCAGATTGCCGCTCGATCGGGCGATCCTTGTTCTTGTTTACCATAGCAACATCTCTAAGTTTCTAGGGTAACGGTGATGGTACGTATTATGACAACAGTAAACGCATTAGAATCCCGGCGTCGTAATCAGGTGGGAATCACCCCCGTCCGTTCAGTCGCTTGTTTCGTAACGAGTTAATGCCATAATCCGTTCCATGCTCGTCTTTACTGGTATTAACTTAGATCTAAGCCGGCTTTAGACTATCTATCCAGTCCACAACCCGTTTAGACCCGGGTTCCACCGATTAATGGTGAAGGGTTGAGAAAAGACGAAGATACCCGAGTTTTATAGGAAATAGTTTAAATTTATCTTTGGTTTAGGTTGGATTTAGTGATATTACATGGAATCCGTTAGATCTTAGCTAGATCTCCTCTAGAATAGCCTCATATGTTAGTTTGTACAACCACCATGACGACGTCATCCTTAGGATCTTAGATCTGAGAGATTTCACGGTGAAAAGTGTGATTTCAAGTGAGAATCACGTAGAGAATGATGTGTAGTGTGACATCTGTGCTTGTATTCATTGTAAACAGTTCAGTTACCAATGAAATAAAGTTATTTGACCCCAATATTTGTTTGTTTATGTTTGACATTTTTCATGTTTTGATTTTTATTCAATTTCAAACTCTATATCACTTTCTGGAGAATTATACGCAAACTGGTGCGTAAATGTAGTCAGTTTAATGAGAAAAATACTCCGGAACATCAACATATTCTTAACATACCTTAAATAATTTTTACATAACTTAGAAATAAGTTTTGAAGGCTTTGGTATGGCAAAATCAATTCTATTCGCTTACACGTACTAAATTCGACAAACTGTGAAAGTATGCCGATTTGAACTGTAACGGACATTCTAAAACTTGATCATAAGTTAAAAACACCCTAAATATCCTTTAAATAGCTTAAAAATAGGCTTTGAGGGATTCGGTGTGCTAAAATAAACTTTATGCTCATTCAGGGACTAAAAGCGTCAAAAAGTGCATAAGTTTGCATTTTCGCGCATAACATACGTTCTGAGTACACCCGGACATCCAAAAATTTATGTAAGCATTAAAAATTTTTATTTTAGTGTTTGGCATAAGAAAAATCCATTCGTCGCGCAATTTGGATCGTTTTTCGCGTTCGTGTGCATTTCGTCGTAATTAAGCGAACATCGCGATCGTACGACCAAACGAACCGACATCCGGCATATTTTTGAGCATGTTTCATGTACACAATGTTTAGGCATCATTGTAGGGCCATAAAGTTGTCTTAACGGGCCCTAAACATGTCGGAATGGAGCTTATAACACAACAGGGACTGAAACTGTCATTCTGGAAACATGTCGCTGAACTGTGACCTCCAGGCGGGCCGCGTAGCCTTGCATGTGTCCTTACGCGGGCTGTGTAGGCTGCCCAGATGTGCAGAATCTTGAAAACAGCTGTTTCCAGCTCATTCCAGCCATGTTTCTCACTTGCAAACGGTTTTTAACTTACTATGGACTCCCATGGGTTTGTAAAACAGTGGGCATGAGTTGCACGGCTGAGATTAAAGCACGTTTTACGATGAACAATCTTAACGGTCCTCCAAACTCTATGTTAGGATCGGAGGCTCTCATGATAGTGTTTGTTTGTTTAAAGTGAATGATCAACGAATATGAAAACATGTTAGGTGCAGCGGAAATGAAAACAAACTTTGTAAACACAATCAAAGGAGAAAATAGTTTGATAAACAATTGCTTCTCATAGAGTCAAAGGATTTACAAATCAAAGCAAAAGATTACAGATGAGCTTACAAACTAAACTCCCCCTCAGCCTGATACCCCAAGGATGGTTGCACACAAGATGAAAGGATTAGACATGAGGAGAAGAACCCGCTCAGTCAATCGAATGTAACAGTACAGGGTACTGTTACATTTATAGGCAAACCAAACCACTGAGGTATCTCAGCTGACGTCACCATGAAAGCGACGTCTAACAGCCTAACAACCTGTATCTGCTGTCTTTACACAAACACTGCTAACCTAACCACTGACTATACATAAAACAGATATTTCACTAAACAGCTGCTTTCTCTTTATGTCAGTGCTTTCCTCAAGGTTGATCAGTCCTTGACTAGGCAGTGCTTTATCATCAGTAGATAGGACCAGCAGTGTTGGAAACTTCAGGGCTTTCATCAGCAGTTGAAAGGGCAGCAACAGTTGTATATGGACAGTGGATAGAGACCATCAGGTGTTATAAATCACTTTCAAGGGGAGAGCAAAGTGTAAACTGCTGCTTATTGTGAATCCTCTGTTGTGACCTGGTTTTGGCTTTACATTATCTGTTCCTCTGGTAGGGTTCAATCCCAACAATCTCCCCCTGGAACAGATAATGCCAAAACCTTTCATTATTCAGGACCTTTATTACTCATCAAGAGTGCCTTAGCTTGTTCTTTGAATTCAGCTTCAAATTCCTTTGCACTCTGGTCATCCTCATCCCTACACAGTGAAATTTCAAGGAGATCCTGCAAATCTTGAACACTAAGGCCTAGTGCTTCTTTCCTTGATATGTACTTCACATTTCCATTGGATCTGACAATAGTCAATACATGGGTCTTTTGGTCAGACATCCACTTTAGTACTTTCGAACCCAATGGATTTTTGGGAGAGATTTATTTAAAGATGAGTTGAGGGATGATGGCCTTGAAAACACCTGCAGACTTTCAGACATTCTTTTGAAAGTCTCTTCAATGACTTTGTCTGCTGCAGCTATATCTTTTGCAGTTTCTTGTTCAATAAGTTCTTGTCTTTCAGCTTCTGTCTTGTCTTTAGCAGTGTTTGGAGACGCAGGTTTGTTTAATGACTTTAAAAGGCTTTGAAGCTTTGTTGAAGTTTCTTCTTTTAGACCCATTTTCGTGATGGTATCTTTGAAGTACTCTGCTTCCTTTTCTATTACCTCTTCTTCAGTCAGCTGTTCTCCCTCTTCTTGATTTGTTACAAAAGTAGACCGGAACAGTGTGTCGAGGTTTCCCATCTTCTGTTCAAGCTTCATCATTTGTTCTTTCTTCTTAGAAGTGCCTGAAACAGTTATCTTTCTTTTCTTCAGCCTTTCGTAGGCTTCATCTGTCTGCTGTTTTGACCATTTTGATATGGCTTCAGCAGTATCCATTTTCGCATCCACCAGCTCCCTTTTCTTTCTCTTATATTCAGCAGTTAAGTCAGCAATGAGCTTCTCATATTTTCTCCAGTTAGGAGCATTCTTCTTCTTCGTAGGATCATTCTTAATCTTTTCAATCCTTTCTGCCTCACGCTTAAGAGCTACTACTGGCCATTCTCTGAACTGTTGTTCTTCAGCAGGATAGAACTTTTCTTTCATGATGTAGGCTAGATATAGTTTTCTTAATTCTTTCTTTTGATTAGCCTTTTCTTTGTTTAGGTCTTGTGCAAACCCTTCTATCTGCTTTACTTTTGTGAAGTAGAACTCCAGTCTTTTAGCTATGCCATCTTCGCTTAACTTTTCACTATCAACCTTGGCTTTTACTTTATCCTGCCTTGCCTTGAGTTTGAACTAATCATCCATATCCTCTGGTGGCATGTAGCCTATGAGTGAGGAGAATCTTCTTTTTGAAGGATCTTCTTCTGTATAAAATTGCCTCATCTCATTTTTGATAGCTTCAAGTTCCAGTGGATGTTGTGCAACATTAGGATCATGTATACCCTCATCGGCATGTATTGGCTTTCTTATTCTGTTGAAAAGCTTTGGTTGTGATGTAGGAAAGGTGAGAGCAGTGGTGGATGACTGACTAACAGCTGTTGAGACAACTGGTGTCTCAACATCTGCTGGCATTACAACTGCTGATATGTCAGCAGTTGTCTTCTACTTTTGAGCAGGGGATGGAAGTGATGGTGGTGAATCATCATCTGATATGAGAGTCCTTCTTCTTTTTAATGAAGAAGGAGCAGATGATGTTTTGGGTGGATCAGTGGTTTGAATGATGGGGAGTGTCTGACAAACAACTGTTGAAACAACTGGTGCTTCAACCGCTGCTGTCATTACAACAGATGTTGTAACATCTGTTGACTTCTGTTTTATGACAGGAGGCAGTGGTGATGGTGTGATTGTAGATGATGGTGGTGGAGCAGTAGTTTTAGTAGTGTGTGGTAGAGTGGTGTGTGTTGATGATGTGGCAGCCGTTTGGCTACTAACAGTAGTTTTTGAAACTACTGCTGTATCAGCTGTTTGGCTAACAGGTTTTGAGACCTGCTTTTCTTTTTCTTTTCCTTTTTCAGGCTCAACATGAAGGCCATGTTCTGTTCCCATCCTATTCATTTTTCCCAACAGCTTGTTATTCTCCCCCTTTTGGCATTATCTGAAGGGGGGTTTACAAGAAATGGTATGGAAGAAGGAACTTTGCCAGATGCATTTTGAATGCTAGCCTTTGTAGTCTTGATATCTGCTTGAGTGTCTTTAAATCTTGATTTAACCATGTTGGTCAGCATTTGTACTTGAATAGCATGCTTTTTGTCAGCCATAAGTTGCTGTGCTTCAAGCATGGGTTGAAAAATATTCCAAAGCTCATTTTCAGCAAATGCATGTTGTGCAGATGCTTGAGCAGGAACAGCAGTGGCTTGTGCTTTCTGAGATTTTAAAATCTCTTGCACCATCTCCTTTATTTCAGCAACTGATTCTTCAAGTTTGTCAACTCTGCCCGTCAATTCCTGATATCTTGAATCATCACCTACTTTAGTAGGATCATCTGAATCCCCACCAGCAGTGGTTATATCAATGTTTGACTTAGGAACTGAGTCCCAAAAGTCACCCATTGATGCCCCTTGTTCCTGGTACTGGGGACTTCTTTCTTCAGCACTTGATACACCTTTGATGGTGCCAGTGGTTAGATCCAACTCACTGGTGGTTATCGAAGTTGCCATGGAAGAAATTGCCTTCAAGGGAGTCTGATTTATGAAACAACTGGCCAACTGGAGACCTGTTGGTCCACCAGTTGTAGTTGCTGCTCCACTTGAACTACCACCGAGAGTTACTTGTAACTCAGGGGGTGTAACCTCCTCAATTGTTGCTGGGATAGCAGAAGTAGTAGCATCAGACCCAGTCACTTGTGGATGTATGCTCTCAGTGATAGGTGATAGAGAGGAACTGGTTTGTGTCTGAGCTATAGCAGCTGCATGCAACAAAGGTAGCATGGATTGTGGCATTATGATTGGTGAGGGGATGGGAGTTGAAAGAGACATGTCCTTGGGATCAGGACTGAGGAAGATGGATCCAAGTGGATTCAGAGCTTCATATTGTGGTGTCCCTGTGCTTACAACCTGATCCTTTTGTGAGGATGCAGGAGTAGTTTTAGGCATGGGTTGAGATCTTTCTTCCAACTGCTGTGAGGAAGTAGCAGCAGTGGTTTGTGGTGACTTTTGTGTTGTCACAGGCGTTTCCTCTGGGATCTCATCTTCCAGAGTTGCCTTTGTTTTGGTTTTGGTGGGTTTTCTGGATGTTTTTCTTTTGGTCTTTTTGGTTATGTCAGGTGTGGGTTTCAAAGCAGTGGTTGTGCTGCTATGATCACCTGGAGCAGTGGGCTTAGCAGCTGATACCTGAGGAGCAGTTGTAACCGCTAAAATCTGCTCAGGTACCCCTGCTTTTGTTTTTATTGGTGCCATCATCCTTGAAAATGTTTCTTTTGTTAAGCTTTTTATTTGACAATGAACACCTTGTTTTGGCAAATTTTCATTTTCCTTTACAAATTTTTGTTTAAAGTAATAACTCAAAAATCTTGGAAAAAGTAAAAATGCTTTATTGTCAACATTTTTCACTAAGTCATTGAAGATTTCCTGGGAATAGTTGTAATCTTTGTTATTCAAAATGGCATACCCAAGGCATTGAATCTTCAATGGTATTTCGTTAAAAGATGTTGTTTTATTCGAAGCACACATCAGAAGTGTGTGAAATAAAAATCTGGGTGCAGATGGAAAATAACCCTTTTGTAGGGTATCTACCTTTGCCTGTTCTGCATAGCCCCTTTTCAGAAAGTCAGTCTTTAACTCGTTTTTGTCAAAGGAGAGTTTACCTTCCTGATCGTTGAGATTAAAAACTTCGGAGATCGACTGTGGGGTTATTTGAACTGCTTTACCCTGTATTGAGGAGTTAATGGCTATGACTTTTCCGTCTTGTTTTTCAAGCGACGCCTTTTTTCCAAAACTCTCTCTGGGTTTGAAGATAGATGGGAGCATTTACTGTGAACAAAGTTTTGTACTTTGATGCAGATAATGTATCAATGATGGTGTCGAAGGTGTGATTGTCTTTGGGTTTTGTGAGTAAACCCAGATAGTTGTGAGATTGTTTGAATGGTATTTCGATGGGTTCTTCGGCCGTTTGAGCGACCTCTTTGGAAGGTGATGGTGATTTAGGTTTTGATTTTGATTTTGTCATTTTTGCGGAGAAGAATGAAGGAGAATTTTGGAGATTTTGAGAAGAAGGGTTGGAAACTGCTATGAGAAGAGAATTTTGGAATTCAATTCGACAGTGTAAAACCCTGTTTGGGGTTTAGGGCAGGGTTTTATTTAAAAAAAAATGATCGCTGATGTGGCAGCGGTTATTAAGATCTGAGGGCTAAAAACTGACCACGTGTCAAACACTGATGAAGTGGATGAAGTATGGAGAACAGTTGTTTTAAAGGGCCACTGACGTATCAAGCATCAGTGATTACAACGGTAAAAATTTTGGGCAGTGGATGATTTTTACTATCAGTGGATAGCATATCAGTGGATAAGACACTGATTTTGAGCATCAATACTTTTCAAGAAAATGACGGATCAGTGGTTAACTTTCAGCAGTGGACAGTGTTTAGAGATCAGACGTTGGAACAAAAGCAGTGGTTAGGGTAAATAGTGCAACACTGAAGGACATGTATTTCGGCAACAATTTTGAAGATTTTCATTCAAGGTTTTGCCACATGTCAATTTTGAAAGATAGTGGTTTAGTACCCCAGATGATGAAAACTTTTTACTAAGGCAACTCATTTTTGTTTAATATTCAATTAACACATGAGTATCTTAGTAATTTAAATACAGTTTGCAATCAACCTTTGATAAAAATTTAGGAGCAAACCTGAGTATAACATGATCATGACATATGTACCATTTCCTATTAACCCTTTTATGAGGATACTAATACCAAAAAAAAAATAAGGTATTACATCCTGACAGGAGCTGAAACTATTGCCAACAAAAACAAGCATAAGTTCCAAATATATTATTTAAAAAAATGAATAATATATCCTGGTTATTCGAGAAAATCCTTTGAACAATAAAAATGGTTAAAGAATTTTCTAAGAAAAGTATCAAAAAGGATCTGGTAAATTTTCAGTAGAAAACATAATCATAACATTCTCAAGTTTTATGAAAATGGTCAGTGGTTAGACAACAGTGGTAGAAAACGTTTAGGATACATTTTGACCACTGTTTGGTACCATTTTCTTTGTCAGTTGATTGCAAACCTGAGGACACATGGATATATTTTTAAACATTTGTCGAGTCCTCTTTGGAGTTCATTCACTGGAATCAAAACCTTTTCATGAACAGATGAATGCACATAGTTGCTTAATGATCATTATTACCCTAAACTTTCACTCATAAGTGTTTTATGTTTATACTCTTTTCTTTTGATTTCAAAAGTTTTGAGATAGACACACTTCTGAGTTTTTGTGAATATTAGTCCAAAATCATTTTGCAGTAATGTTTTGAGAGACTTGGTCAGGTTTTCACAAGTTTTTCACCCAATCTCACAGTACATATGATACGGACTATGTTGACCCCTGTTTTCTTAATGTATTTGAACATAGTTGATTTTTGTCCTTTTTAGGAACTCAACCTGTTTTCAACACATAAGATCTAAATAACTAAAGTTTTAATTTCCCTCTTTTTGTGTTAACAAAACAACAATGCTTTTATGAACATAGGTTTTGTTAATATGAGGTTTGTACTTTAGTATTTAATGAAAACATCACATATTACACATCAACAGTTTAAATCAATTTAGAAAATAAAAGTAATCTCATGGTTTAACAGATATTGCTTTCAGATCTAGAAACCATGAATGTCTTGAGCATGAATTTACTTGTTGTGTGAAATTTTGTGTGTCATATGACATCTTGGTTGATATACAGAGTTTTTGAATAACCATTTTGAACATGATTTACTCGATACTCTGTTTTTCAACTAAATACAACCAACCTTAGTATCAATGAATTTTGAGCCGAACTGTTATGTCAATTTGACTGTTAAATCGAAATTGACTGTCCAGGCTCTGATACCAATTGTTAGGATCGGAGGCTCTCATGATAGTGTTTGTTTGTTTAAAGTGAATGATCAACGAATATGAAAACATGTTAGGTGCAGCGGAAATGAAAACAAACTTTGTAAACATAATCAAAGGAGAAAATAGTTTGATAAACAATTGCTTCTCATAGAGTCAAAGGATTTACAAATCAAAGCAAAAGATTACAGATGAGCTTACAAACTAAACTCCCCCTCAGCCTGATACCCCAAGGATGGTTGCACACAAGATGAAAGGATTAGACATGAGGAGAAGAACCCGCTCAGTCAATCGAATGTAACAGTACAGGGTACTGTTACATTTATAGGCAAACCAAACCACTGAGGTATCTCAGCTGACGTCACCATGAAAGCGACGTCTAACAGCCTAACAACCTGTATCTGCTGTCTTTACACAAACACTGCTAACCTAACCACTGACTATACATAAAATAGATATTTCACTAAACAGCTGCTTTCTCTTTATGTCAGTGCTTTCCTCAAGGTTGATCAGTCCTTGACTGGGCAGTGCTTTATCATCAGTAGATAGGACCAGCAGTGTTGGAAACTTCAGGGCTTTCATCAGCAGTTGAAAGGGCAGCAATAGTTGTATATGGACAGTGGATAGAGACCATCAGGTGTTATAAATCACTTTCAAGGGGAGAGCAAAGTGTAAACTGCTGCTTATTGTGAATCCTCTGTTGTGACCTGGTTTTGGCTTTACATTATCTGTTCCTCTGGTAGGGTTCAATCCCAACACTCTATATAAACCCCACCCACTTCACTTCAAACTCACAATTTGATCTGATTTCTGCTCTCTAAGTTGAAGTATATGCTTCATACCTGAGAGTAAATCAGATCAAATCTTGCGGGGACCCTTTGTAAGTATTCCTTCGTTCTGTTTATTCGTTTTAGCGTTAAAGTCAAACTTTGTTTGACTTTCAGCATTGACCAGTTTATGGTCAATGCGAAGTTCGTTTGAACTTCATAACGTGAGCGTAATCACGATGGTTAGACTCCCTAGTGACTATACCTACTGATTACCACGTTATCTAGGCTCAGTGACGAGTCGTAGTTTCGGCCAAAATGCGTATTCTTGCGTTTTTGTAACCAAACTACTTTTGGGTATCAAGACCCTTTGTCTTGATACCAAACCTGTTTTTAAACCTCATTAAACATGTTTTAACATGTTTAGCTCGTCACTTTTAGATTTGTGCTTATATAGGGTCGTAAAGGTAAGCGATCTAAACAATCGCTTATACTTTCGAACCCGACCCATTTGGTCGATCATTAGGATCTGACCAAACACTTTAGGTGACCATAGTTGTATAGGGAATAACCTTCTGAGGTTATACCTTATGGTCACGTCGTTTAAGTAGTTGTATGATAGGTAGTATATATGCCTTAGGTAAATTACCAAAATGCCCTTTTTACGCCAAAATTCATTTTAAGCATATGTAACCCAAAGTTTGACCTCTAAACTGATTTAGCAACAATATTAGAGATGTTAAGGCATATTTTACTTGTCATAGGCCTAGTTAAGCGGCCCGAACACGTTTTACGCGAACGACGCGTTAAAGTAGCATAAGCTACCTAAACGGGTCATAATGGGTCAAAAGCACTTAGAATAGGTTCCGTTTTAGTATGTAGGCTTTGTTAAACCATATTACATGAGTTCCTACACACATTTGGTTTACAAACCCTCATGCTACCCGATCCTCCGAATAGGTCCGTTTATTAATGTTATATTAGGTGTCGTTTGAATCCGTGATCTTCTAGCTTTGCTTGGTGGATATCTAAAGTCTATTGAGCAATCTCAAGTGAGTACATAGTCCCCTCTTTTACTGTTTTTCAAACATTTTGGGGTGTAACACATGTGCCTACTTGTTACTTTTATGCTTTCCATGTTTTCATATCATATACTTGCTATGTTCATTAGTACACTATTAGTACATGATTTCAATTATGTTTTGCTATGTATGTTGACTGAGCATGCTAGCACATTGATTTACATTACATATTCTTTTGCTATGTATGTTTACTGAGCATGCTAGCACATTGATTTACATGACTTTTCTGCTTTGTATGTTAACTTAGCGTACTTAGTACATTACTTTCATTACATGTTTACATTTGGTATAACATTTGGTTTGTTCAACGGGTCTAAATTACATTCATTAACATTAGCTACGCCGCTCGATAGTAAGTAATGGTACCATAGGACTTGACAAATCCCGTTCCTGACATCCTAGGTTTGTTTGGGTGTAAGGAATGACTGAATCCCAAAACATTTTTCTTTGATAATCTTTACTCTAAGGTTATCCTGTTGTCTCAAGGCTTGAATGTATGCGTTAACTTACTACATAAGTGTTTGTATCAGTAAAACATGCATTTATTTTACAAAACATAACTTTTGATTTATTCAAAATACTTTGTTTTGTACATTTTTACTTGTGGTTTAAGTAGTCTCATTTTACTTACCATACATAACTTTTTTTTACACATTACATGATTCATATTTAACTTGGGTTATACTATGACATTTGACTATTGGATTAAACACGGACACTTTACATTGTTGGTTGGTTTGAGTGACTTAAATAACGAGGCGTGTGTAATATGATACAAGCATGGTGGATACGCCGTTGGTACTTCCTATATATAAGTGCTTATATGATATTACATATCGTAGCCTTATTTAAACCATTTCAGTTTAGTCATGCTACATTTACAACGCATTTTCACTTAAACATTGTTTTACAAATAACTTGGTTTACACAAACCCTTTTTACTTGGTTATTCTTTTAACCATACATTATTCTTTTATTTATACAAATCATCTGAGTTTGCTAACGTTTTTCAAATGATTTATAAAACAAAACAATTAACAAGGTTCATGACTGAATTTTATTAAACATTTCTTTAAACTCAAGTCATGAATCCTATTTTCATAAAACCTATGTATCTCACAGGCATTTTTATGCTGACGTACCTATTTTCACATGTGTTTTCAGGAGCTGTTGCTTAGGATGATCGTGATACACTAGGGTGGACCTGTGCCTTAGAGACTTAAAAATGAAGCTAGAACTAGTTTAATTTCGTTATGTACTCCTGTTTCTTTATGTTTAAGACAATGTAATCCTTTTTGTTTGATAAATAAAACATAACTTTAATGCCATGGTTGTGAAACAATAATTCTGTTACAACACTCCCCGACGTTTCCGCCACGATTTGATGTTTTACGTGGTCGGGGTGTGACATGTAGATCAAGAAAGGACAAGAATCTAGCCTTAAACGTACCGAAATCAGCAAGAAAATGGGGAAAGGAAGTGTGCGCGTGTCTTGGTCGAGCAGAGCTGTCACATCACTCAAAATGGTGATGTGACAGGTCTATTTATAGTAAGAGGGCAACAAGGCGGTGCAAAGTGGATAGGGCGGCCGGTCGATCGAGTGGTCACCTGATCGGGTGGTCATCCGATCGGGTGGTCATCCAATCGGGTGGTCATCCGATCGGACGACCACTCTGGCCAATCCCTTCCTTCCGCGTTCCTGACTTAGATTCGTTTTGTGAGTTATATTTAGCGTTGCATTGCGTATAGTTTGGGTAAGGTATCTAGATTACATTACAACCAAAAGTTTCCAAGTTTTGTAGATTCCGCCAGTGACAAGGCTCCAGTCTCTCGTTTAACCAAGAATCAAGTTTCACGAGTCTAAGGGGTCAAGTCACCAAGTTAGTTTCAAGAGTCAAGAATCATGGTTTCTCAACCATCAAGAATCATAAAGAATCTAGTTTCCATAGTATCAAGAATCAAGTGTCTAGATTAAGTATCAAGAGTCAAGTGTCTAGATTAAATATCAAGTCTCTTAGTTTAAGTGTCAAGAATCAAGCATCTAGAATAAAGAATCAAGCGTCATAGTATCAAGCATCAATTATCAATAAGATTCATGCCAAAAGTATCAAAGTATCAACTTCACACAACTACAGGGACGATAATTGACAATAGGTGAAAGTTCAGGGACTGATCTTGCCAAGTGTCTAAAGTTTAGGGACGCTGGGCGTTACAGTCTCCCCTCCTTTAGGAGATTTCGTCCCCAAAATCTTAGATGAAGACTGCTCAAAGAGTTGTGGATACTTGGCCTTCATATCACTTTTCAATTCCCAAGTAAATTCGACGCCACGCTTTCCTTCCCATTGAACCTTAACAATGGGAATTTTGCTGCGCCTCAGATGCTTGACAGTTTGATCCATGATTTCGACCGGTTTCTCCACAAACTGAACAACTTCATTTATTTGCAAGTCTTTGAGGGGAACCGCAGTCCCTCGTCGGCTAGGCATTTGCGTAGATTTGATACGTGGAATACTGGATGCACGTTGTTTAGCTCTTGTGGCAAGTCGAGTTTGTACGCCACCTTGCCAGTCCTTTCAAGTATTATGAACGGACCCACATAGCGAGGAGCGAGCTTACCCTTCTTTCCAAAACGAACTACTCCCTTCCAGGGAGATACATTGAGTATAACTCGGTCACCAACAGCAAATTCCAAAGGCTTCCGTCTATTATCAGCATAGCTCTTTTGTCTGCTCCTAGCCTTGATTAAGTTATCACGGATCTGAAGAATCTTATCCATTGTCTCTTGGATGATTTCAGGGCCAGTAAACTGCTTGTCACCAATCTCCTGCCAGCTGAGAGGAGATCGGCACTTGCGACCATACAAAGCTTCGAAAGGAGCTATCTGAATACTGGAATGATAGCTGTTGTTATATGAGAACTCAATCAATGGTAAATGTACATCCCAGTTACCACCAAAGTCGATGACACAAGAACGAAGCATATCCTCTAGGGTTTGAATAGTGCGCTCGGTCTGTCCATCCGTCTGAGGATGAAAGGCTGTGCTAAGATTCAAGTGCGAACCCATAGCGGACTGAAAAAGTTTGCCAAAGACGCGAAGTAAAATGACCATCACGGTCCGAGATTATGTCAAGAGGTATGCCATGATGACATATAATCTCATTAGTATAGACTCGAGCAAGTTTCTCCACTCTGTAATCTTCACAAATGGGAAGCAAGTGAGCGGATTTGGTCAAACGATCAATAATCACCCAGATACTATCGTGACCTTTAGAGGTACGGGGTAGCTTAGTAATAAAGTCCATAGAGATACTATCCCATTTCCAAACTGGTATTTTGGGTTGTTCTAAGAGTCCAGAAGGACACTGGTGTTCAGCCTTTACCTGCGAGCAAGTAAGGCACTAAGACACATACACAACAATGTCCCTCTTCATGCCAGGCCACCAATAGGTCGTACGTAGATCCTGGTACATCTTATCAGCGCCTGGATGGATAGAGTAATGGGATTTGTGAGCCTCTGACATAATTATTTCACGGAGATTGTCGCGATCTGGCACCCAGATACGATTCAGGTAATACTGCAGTCCGTTAGGTTTTGTTTCAAGCTGGTCAATCCTAGCGCCATGAATTTCTTCTTCTAGACTTCCTTCGTTTGCTGACGAATATTGGGCATCACGAATACAAGCATGCAGATCACTTGAGATACGAATAGCCTTGAAATGGGTCTTACGACTAAGGGCGTTGGCTACTACATTCACCTTGCCTGGATGATAGCGAATTTCGCAATCGTAGTCGTTAAGCAATTCCACCCAACGTCTCTGTCGCATGTTCAGTTCTTTTTGGTCAAAGATATGTTGAAGGCTCCTATGGTCGGTGAAGACCACACACCTTGTACCATAAAGGTAGTGTCGCCAGATCTTTAACGCAAAAATAACCGCACCGAGCTCCAGATCGTGAGTAGTATAGTTTTTCTCAGGTACCTTGAGCTGACGAGAGGCATAAGCAATGACCTTGTCCCTCTGCATGCGCACACAACCCAATCTACAGTTTGAGGCATCGCAGTATACCACAAAATCATCATTGCCATCAGGTAGGGTTAACACAGGAGCATTACACAAAAGGTTCTTAAGAGATTGAAAGGATTCCTCTTGTCTAGGACCCCAAACAAAAGGTTTCTCCTTTTGGGTTAGCATAGTAAGAGGAACAACGATTTTAGAAAAATCCTCGATGAATCGGCGGTAATAACCCGCCAATCCTAGAAAAGAACGAATCTCGGACAAGGATTTAGGCGTACACCAATTCTTCACTGCCTCAATCTTAGAAGGGTCAACATGAATACCTTGACTACTAACTATATGACCCAGAAATTGCACTTCATCAATCCAAAACTCACACTTAGAAAACTTAGCATACAGACGTTCACCACGTAAAAGTTCAAGCATAAGACGTAAATGGCGAGCATGATCAGCTTTAGACTTAGAATATATTAGAATATTGTCAATAAAGACTATAACAAAACAATCAAAATAGGGTTTACAAACATGATTCATAAGGTCCATGAACACTGAAGGTGCGTTGGTCAAGCCAAAAGGCATGACTACGAACTCGTAGTGCCCACATCGAGTATGAAACGCAGTCTTAGGAATATCATCCTCGAGGACACGTATTTGATGATATCCAGAACGTAAGTCAATCTTTGAGAAACACGACGCGTCTTGTAGTTGGTCAAATAGGTCATCAATACGAGGGAGCGGATAACGATTCTTCACAGTAAGCTTATTAAGTTCACGATAGTCGATACACATACGGAAGGAACCATCCTTCTTCTTGACGAATAATACGGGAGCACCCCACGGGGAGGTACTTGGACGAATAAAATCCTTATCGAGTAATTCCTGTAGCTGACTAGATAACTCTTGCATCTCAGAAGGTGCAAGACGGTAACGAGTCCTGGCGACAGGAGTCGCACCAGGCACGAGATCAATAAGAAAGTCAACGGATCTGGGAGGAGGAAGACCAGGAAGATCTTCAAGAAAGACATCAGTGAAGTCACACACAACTGCAACATCGCTTATGTTCTTCCCCTTGCCTTTTTGTTCCACCACGTGAGCCAAGAAGCCAGGGTTCAGCTTACGTAAGCTTCGGCTCGCTTGGGTGCATGACATCAACCTCAGACCTTTTGAAGGTCGTTCTCCATAGACGATCAAAGTATCACCAGAGGGAAGATGTAACACCCCAATCACGTAATATAACAATACGCGGCGGAAATATCGGGGAGTCACATTACAAATTGCTCACAACTACTGGTACTAAATTGTTTCAATATCATTAACATCGTTTTATAAACAAAGAATACATGTACTTGTTCTTTTGTTTTAGAAGTCTAAGGCCCGTATGCAGTCCTATGCGTTGCATGCTTGAACAGTTGAAAACCTGAAACATATGCGAAAACAGTCATCATAAAAATGACTTCGAATACATAGGTTTTATTAGCCAAATAATTGGCAAAACATATGGTATTAATCTTAATTGTGAAAACTCGTGACAAAATAGGTTTGTATATGGCAATATGATATTTACTAAGTCATTTTATGCCTTATATAGAAATCTCGATTAAATTATCGTAAAAACTTGTTAATATGTTATTAGGAATCCAATCAAGGATTAATAATAACTGTTTTGAAATAAATCAAAACTTATATAAGTATTATATAAATCAAATCAATGATCTATGATAATACTTTAAGAATCCTTCTAAGAATCTAACATATAAAGATATGGGAGATTCTACAAGGATTTCGATAATCGAATACTGAAACAATAGTACAAAAAAAATCCTAAAGTGATCCAGATAACGCTACAAGAATAATAAAATAAGAACACTTATATATAGGAAGTACCAGCGGCGTATCCACCATGTTCTTATTTTATTATACCCATTTCGTTATCCAAATCACAACTACCACATAACACATAAATCGTCAACTTGTACCAACTCGTAAACACGCATTAAAGCACACAATGAATCCAATCAAGGACTCCAATATCAGTACTTTAAACATCCTACAAGAATCAACCTATGAAGATAGATAGATGCTATAAGGATTCGGGTTCTGTCACATTGTCTAATCTATCATGCATTAAAGTACACAATGAATCCAAACATGGACTCCAATATTAGTACTCTAAACATCTCATATAAGTCTAACTATGAATATAGATAGATACTATAGGGATCCTGGGTTCTTGTCATATTGAATCATTGAATCAAAACAATCCTAAATCCTAATTGTGATTCGGGATAACGCCACGAAAGGAAATACAATAAGCACACTTATATATATGAAGTACCAGCGGCGTATCCACCAGGTACTTATTGTATTATATAGTTACGTTATCTAAATCACCAACAATCTACACAAAAACCAACCATCGAGTTGTAAAGTACTTCTTAAAAATCTCACTATGAAGATAGGAAGATCTAAGACTGTACTTCAAATATCCTACATGAATCTAACTATGAAGATAGGTAGATCACTTAAGGATAAAATATTACGTTTGCATAATTGGAATAATACACATAAAAGCACTTAGTGAACACACATATACCATACATTTTGAAAACAGATCGATTACACATATGAATCACCCCAAAACATTTGAAAATGGTAATAAAGGGGAACTATATACTCACCTGGGGTTGCGTATAGTCCCGGTTCAAAGGGTATAACAAGCTCAAAAGACCAAGAGTTCAAGTGTTGAAGCGGCTCCTTGGGTAACAGATACTATGTTAGGGAATCGACACCTAAATCGGAAGATCGGGTAGAATGAGGTCTTGTAAACCAAACGAGTATTGGAACTCATGTGATATGGTTTAACAAAGCCTACATTCCAAATCGAAACCTATCCTAAGTGCTTATGACCCATCACGACCCATTAAGGTAGCTTACGCCACTTTAACGCGCCGTTCGCGCAAGAGCGCGTTCGAGACGCCTAACTAGTCCTATGACAAGTATTATATGCCTTAACATATCTAATTATGCTATATATTCAGTTTAGATGTCAAAACATGTGTTACATATGCTTAAAATGAAATTATGCGAAAAAGGGCATTTTGGTCATTTTCCTAAGGCATATAAACTACCTATCATACAACTAACTAAACGAAGTGACCATAAGGTATAACCTTGGAAGGTTATTCCCTATACAACTATGGTCACAATTTATGTTTGGTTGGATCCTAATGATAAACCAAACGGGTCAGGTTCGAAAGTCTAAGCGGTTGTTTAGACCGCTTATCTTACGACCCTATATAAGCACTAAAAGTGACGAGTTCAACATGTTTAACAAAGTTAGAAAACAAGTTTGATAGCAAAACAAACGGTCTTGATACCTAAAAGTAGTTTGGTTGCAAAATACGCAAGAATACGCATTTTGACCGAAACTATGACTCGTCACTATGCCTAAGTAACATGGTAATCAGTAGGTATAGTCACAATGGACTATAACCATCGTGATTACGCTCACGTTGTGAAGTTCAAACGAATTTCATGTTGACCATAAACTGGTCAATGCAGAAAGTCAAACACTGTTTGACTTTCGTGCTAAAACGCGTAAAAGAATGAAAGAATACTTACAACGGGTCCAAGAAATGGAAGTTTGATCTAATTATTCTCAGGTATGGAGTGTTAG